>JAMQGT020000626.1:0-104053 GCA_024447675.2 Pterophyllum scalare | reverse complement strand
TAACATGTCAGTAGGCAAAATGCTACAAGTGAGGCAACAAATGCAGGCCCAAACCGTTATGAGTGACACCACATGGTTTTTTACCATGTGTCTATCACTCTATCCCATGTTTTTAAATGGTTCTGTATGCTTGCAGTAAATACATTTCTCTATTTTTGTTTTAATGTATAAAAATATAAATGAAAATCTTGACTTTCCCTTTTTCTGAGTATTTTTTGTACAGAAATAAGATAAATAAACACATAATGCCTCCCATGTAAACATAAAGGAGCTCCTTGTCATTGATGATGTTTAGACAACCCAGGGCACTGTACTGTAGCTGCCAAAGCAAATTACAGGTTTGGTGTTATGCAGAATTAAATGCACTGTCACTAAATGCAGGTGGACTCTTGCTGCAGCTTTGATCATGAATTTCCACTGCCAGACTGAGCTTTCCAGGTGAGCAGCTGCAGACAGAGCGATGGACTCCAGATGGCGGACGCTGTTGGTGTCCTTCCTCAGGGTCATTCCACACGACCTCTGCTCCATCACTGTTTTCTGCCTCATTAGAAACCTCTCTCCTGCTTTTCCTCCATCATCTCACCTCACAGTGCTGTTCGACAGATGGCAGCCAAGGCGACAACTACAGTAAATTTACACGCATGGAGAAAGCCAGTGTTGACAGTGTGCTGCTGTATTGATTTTACTTATTTCATTAGATATCTGGCCCATATCATGATGCAACAAAGCTTTTCATCAAAGTAGTGAGAGTTACATCTGTGTGAGTAATGAAGAAATCTGCTTGTGTCTGATTAAATATTCCAGAGAGAAAAGTAATCAGATACACTATACTGCCAATGGTTTTCACTCACCCATCCAAATCATTGAATTCAGGTGTTCCAGTCACTTCCATGGCCACAGGCGTATAAAATCAAGCACCTAGGCATGCAGACTGCTTCTACAAAAATTAGTGAAAGAATGGGTCGCTCTCAGGAGCTCAGTGAATTCCAGCGTGGTACCGCGATAGGATGCCACCTGTGCAACAAGTCAGTGGCATTTCCTCACAATTAAATATTTTTCAGTCAACTGTTAGTGGTATTTTAAGTGGAACAACAGCAAGTGATATGCCATGTAAAATCACAGAGTGGGGACAGCAGATGCTGAGGCACATAGTTCACAGAGTTTGCCAACTTTCTGCAGTCAATCATTTGGATTTTGGTGTGGGGTTGTGTTTCAGGAGTTGGCCTCGGCCCCTTAGTTCCAGTGAAAGGAACTCGTAATGCTTCAGCATACCAAGACATTTTGGACAATTTCATGCTCCCAACTTTATGGGAACAGTTTGGAGATGGCCCGCACACTAGTGCACAAAGCAGGTCCATAAAGACATGGATGAGAGAGTTTGGTGTGGAAGAACTTGACTGGGCTGCACAGAGTCCTGACCTCAACCTGACAGAACACCTTTGGGATGAATTAGAGCAGAAACCGTAAGCCAGGCCTTCCTGTCCAACATCAGTGTCTGACCTCACAAATGCAATTCTGGCAGAATGGTTAAAAATTCCCATAAACACACTCCTAAATCTTGTGGAAAGCCTTCCCAGAAGAGTTCAAGCTGTTATTGTTACAATCATCATATTAAACTCTGTGAATTAAGAATATGCGTGTGAAGGCAGGTGAGTAAATACTTTTGACAATGTAGTTTATGTAATATTGTACACACACACACATGCACACCAATAGGTGTATGTGCCTGCAGTTACAGTGCCTCCATGTGGTGGTCTATGATAGTACAACTAGTTGTAGTTTTGTATAATTAAAACTTCCACATACAAAATCTGTTTATTCATTGACTAACAGTCCATAACATATATAACAATGTAATAAGATTCTTTCTATGCTTTCTATCCAGTTCAGAAAACAATGGTAATTAGCAAATAGTAAAATGAATACAGATTTATTGCTCAAAGACACCACGGGACAAAAAAGCCATTATACCCACGTGTTGAACATCATGTTGTGTGACTCATCTCTTTACCTGCAAAGAAAAAACTTGACAAATAAGTTACTTGCAGAAAAAGAAACTCACAATATCAAAAACAGTATATGAAACAGATTGTTGTAAATGCTCACAAAAAGGAAGTGCAAGTTTAGTCTGACTTGATCAAAACCACAGATGTGCAACATCAGTTACCTGCAAGCCGCAACCCTGTCTCGAGAACAAGTGTCAGCCCGATCCTGGAGTGACAGTGATGCTAAAAAGTAAACTTCAACAGTAAAGCTGTATTTTCATAAGACTTTAAAGACTTAAGCAACACAAAACATTTATGTTTAAAACATAGCATGTGGCATAAGAAAGCTCCTGGCTGCTCTCCAAATACTGAAAGAACTGGACTTAACGAGGATATGCTTTTCTCGCCTCAACATGCTGCATAGATTTTGTACAAGTATTTGAAAATTGCATCCATACATTATAGGAGAATCCCTTGTGGTTGTAATAATATAGTACAACACAAAATGCTCTAACAGGGTCCTTGAATCATGATGTAATATTATAAAACCAGGAATATGTGCTTCCATTTAAGACAGCCTGAAATTGAACTCTTGCGGGCGAACTTTGAGAAGACTTGTGTAGGGACAAAGTAAATGATCACCTGGCACCATGCTAAATCAGACTAGGCTTAAAACAGCTGTAGAGTAGAAGGTAGTCCAACTGAAACTTAAAAAAAAAAATCATTCAGAAGATGCTTAAATTTTTCAAATGTAAACATTCAATGTCACTAACAAAATACTTTATGAATCTAAACTTCCATAGTGTACAGAGATCCACGAGCCTTGGAGCTGTTTATGGAAAGAAATCTCAGTGATGGTCATTTGAGATTTGTGTTAACTGTCTCTCTCCAGTCCCAGTGGATGACACGCGCAAACACAGAAATGCACAGACAGATACACCAACATGAAAAAGAAAAAGAAAAAATAAACACTATTTTTCCAGACTTGCCAGGAGTTGTTAACAGTGCAGTTACTGAAGCCTCCGTCAGTCTGTGATCAACAGATTAGGCACTATCATAGGAGTACATTTAAACAGACATCTTGACATAAACCATAGATAGTGAATTTACACTCTAAATAAAGAAACTAAAATAAATGTCTGAGCAAAGTAAACCACAAAAGGAAAACACTCTGCACATAGGGCTGTTTGAGGAAAATCTGTGCAAATTCACGCATTTTATATACAAAGACATCTGTGCATGTCTTTGCACAAAGCCGAAACAAACACTCTCCCTTATGTTGTTACCTCCAATCTAAGATGCATTAAAAAAAAGAAAGAAAAAAAAGAAAAACTCAGTTTGAGGACCGAGTGGCGTGAAAGCCACTCTCCCCAGCATCCGTCTCTGTGACCTCGTGGCCTGTTGACCTGCAGCTTCTCCACAGCTACATTTGCGCTGCACTAAAGTTCATCCCTGTAGGCAACTGACAGCATCTCATGTGCCGGGGCAGCCCCTTTCAGGGTCTTGTGGGAGCCCCTCCAATCGGTCCTTACAGAGTCATCATCCCACAGGGTCGACGTCTCTGTGTCGCTCACCCACTGGGGATCACCGGCGTAGTGACACGGCTGGACCAGGAGGGGGTGCGCACTGAAGGCTTGTAAGTTTCTGTTGAGGAAGTGGGATTTGTAGTCCTCACTGTGGGGAGAGGGAGGGAGCACAAAGCCAGAGACTACATAGATTAAAATCGTTTGAAACACATTTAGAATGTCACAATGAAAATACTTTTAACAGCAGCACTGGAACTACAGATAAAGTTGTTTTTCTTACACTTTGAGCAATTTTTCCCCATTTACTGAAATGTTACACATGATATCAGTGATAATTTGCAATTTACTTTGAATACACTGATTTGACAAGAGACAGTGATAGAGGCTGATTTCAAAGATGGTTCGGTTACTCCTGGCATGAAGGGCAACACAAGGACCAACGCATGGGGCGCAGTGCTTGTGTGTTCTTAGCGGGGTAGTCAAGCATATCAAATTAGAATCACAGTGGTGAGAGAGAGCAGAGAAAGCGGGTTGGCTATAAGCCAGATTTCCACACATGATGGAGCACACAGACACTGCCAGGCCTTCTGGTTTGTGGATCCTTCCACACAAGGTGCATTTCATTTTTTACAGTTAGCGTCTGATGATGAGTGCTTAGGTTCATAATAAAAAAATTTGGAGGTGAAGTTAATATTTTACAAACCTCTATTGTTTTTGAAGGTGTGATAACATTAAAGGATTTTTTTTTTTAAATACACAACAAGCAATTACCACAAATGACATATGCACCCATCTAGCATGAGACAGAAGAGGTGCTGATGATGGGACTACATCAGCAGTTAAAAATCACCGAAGTGGTTATAATTCATGTGCAGGGAGAGACAAATGGGTCCACCAAATTTTATGGCCATCGATCGGACAGCTGTGTAGATGTTTGCAATGAAAAATGTGAACCTTCTGGTGGCGCCAGATGAAAGCTAAGGGATAACCAAAGTCACAAGAAGATATTGTGGAAGAACCATAGACATGTTCAGGTGTTATAGTTAATATACTTTGGGTTCATTTTCACTTAAGTGAAAAAAAAATGCAGTTCCTCATATGGCCACTTGAGGCTGACTCCAAAAGTGAATCAACCCCCACTGACTCCCATGTTAGAAGGCCCGACTTCAGAGCAGAAAATAAAATTTCCCCTTTAAGAAAACTGTAAGGGGGTGATGTCTTTTTTTTTTCTTTTTTTTTTTAGCATATCCATTCAAAATTTATTGTTTTAGTTGTCTGATAGTTATTATTAATCTCTGGCTCTTGTCCAATAAATTCAAGACTTCAAAATGAGAGTCCCCCAATCAATGAGTGACATTAGTGTGACAGCATCCATCTTTAATATCATTTGTATTAGAGAAGCTAAAACTTTGACTTTGTAGAGTCAAAGTTGATTACTATTACTTCACATGATTGCCAAAGTAAGTAGAAGGTGTACTCTGGGGGCCAGAAATTCTGGTACAAACTTAAATAACGAGCCATGTAATATCTGCTGAAAAATTTAAGTATGAACCAAAGTGGTCTGGTCTGACCACACAGTACTGTCATCCATGGAAAAAGGCAACAGCACTGGCTCAAAAAAAGTAACTCTTCTTTACCAAAAGTCTGCCAGAAACAAAACTGGATCCACTCTGACTGCTCGAGTCTTCTGTCACACTGTCTAAAAAAATGGCAGCCCACACTGACAAAACCCCAGATCATTAATCCCAGAAAGAGATGCAGACACGAGGCCCGTGCATCATAAAAGGAAAATGTTGAGAACAATTAAATCTATTTTGAAATGTGGTGTTCTAATTCAGCTTGACAAGAGCAACATATCAAAGTGACTTCCTTCCAGAAATATGCAGTGAAGTCAAACCGCAGACTTTAACACAGTTCTTTAATCTATACATCCCACACAAAACTAAGCTAAATATAAAGCATGTACACACATTTAGGCAGCCATAGGAAAAAAAATGTTTCTAGCAGTGAGGTCCGTTTTAGTTTAACTTGTCTCGCAGGAGAGGGAGATTACAGAGTGCTAAAAACAGGTTTTCTTATGGAAGTCACTGTATGGAATATACAAGATGAAAACAAAAACAAGTTAAAAGTGAGTGCAGAGTAGCACGTAGAAACAAAGCAAGTGTATTTCTGCCATATTTTTGTGATACGTACTTGGGATGTTTGTCGTACATGATGGGGAGGAATTCATCGACAGGCAGCATCTTGGAAAGTGGCTCAGCATTGAGGAGTTTTTGGGCTCCCTGTAGGGAGATGGCGTAGGACAGAGTCCAATACGAGTAGTCGGCCACCACCAAGTTACGAACATCCTCCACTGCCTCCTCATTTCCAGGATTCACCTGCTTCCTGCCCAAGTATCTGTGGAAACACAAAGCCAGTACAAGAAATAAAGAAGTTATTTTTTTTGTTTTGTTTTTTTTTGTCTTTTCCCCTCTTTCTTTCTCCCCTTTTCTTTCCTAAGCCTGTCAGGTCTGGTTTCGTAGATGTTAAATTGAACTCAGTGTCACAATATGTTAAAAATAACACCAATAAAATAAAGGAGACACACTAACAAGAGGAGCCTATAGAGAACCTATAAAGCTCATCTTGAAATAGTAAATATGTTTGGCATAACAATGCATTCAGATCACTGTTCTGTTTACAAGATCTGCCGGACATGACAGGCTTAAAAAAAAAAAAAAAAGAAATGAAGAAGTTAAATAACAGTGGAGAAGAAACAAAACCCCAACATGGTCACATGGTTATTCAAATCTGTCTCCACTTTGCTGTTCTTTGCTGCCTAACAGCATGGAAACATTTTTCAGCATATGTTCTGCACGTGTCATTCAAAACATGTACAAAAGAAGTTCCAGATGATTAGTTACAAATCAGTACTTGGGATACATTTTAAATAATTTCTTTCCTAATTAAAGAGCGTTCTATTATAAGATATTTATTTTTATCTTAGAATAAAAAAATAAAATGAAAAATCACCATGTGGGACTTCATAGCTCTGCACATTACACAATGTTCATTTTCACGAAAATAGTTAATGTGAATATTGCACTACTGTTAACAAATATATATTTTATTCATGTATTAATGTATTTTATAACCATTAAAATAAGGAGTAGTGCATTTTTACATTCTGTAATACATTGGAAATACTCAAATTGTGTCTGTAGGTTTGTCTAAACCTTAGAGAAAGACACAAATGCACATTGGACTTTATAATAAAGACATACAGCGAGAACTACTCACACACTAAGAACACTAAACTGCTCGACACGTACAAACACACAACTGGAAAGACAGTATAAACGTAGCCTGGCCTTCCTCCTCTGTGCCTAATTTAACCAAAACAGGAGATGGAAGGGAACCATAGTAATAAAGCATGTCTTACATGATGTCCCAGTCCAGCTCCACCTGCTCCACATCCTGCATCATTTTGAGCACTCGGCGCTTGAAGTTGGCCTGAAAGCGAACATCATCTTCAAAGACCAGGGCCTTATCCATCTGCATGTCCACCATCTACAGAAAATAAAAGAAGTATTAACACTATAAACCTTACCTGTTAAAGAAATCGGTAGGGTTGTGTCATGAAAGTTGGCTTTCGATCTGGATCTGGTTCTGTGTGACTATTTTCATTTATAGTAAATACTGCTACTTTTTAACGTATCAAGGAGGAAAGACATCTGAAGCAACTGTTGCTGCCTTCAGTCTAGGAAAGGTTATAAGGCTATTTACAAAAAACTTGAAGCCCATCATTCTACAGTAAGAAAGTTTATCCACAAGTGGAAAATTTTCAACACAGTTGCCAATCTTCCCAGGAGTGGACGTCCCAGCAAATTCACCTCTAGATCAGATTGTGCAATGCTCAGAGACACTGAAAAAAGAAAACAAGAGCTACGTTGAGTCGACCGTGAACTTGTCTGTATACCAAAGTGTTCTGAAGTTCATCTGTTTGACAGCTAAAGCTTGGCCCAAATTCGGTCAAGCAACACAACAATGATCCCAAGCATAGCAGCAAAGCTACAACTGCATGTCTGAGAAAGTAACAAATCAAGGTGCTGCGATGGCCCAGTCAGAGTCCAGACTTCGACCCGGCTGTTATGTTGTGGTGGGTCCTTAAGACAGCTGTGCATAAACAAATACCTGCACATGTCAATGAACTGAAGCAACACTGTAAACAAGAGTGTATCACAATATTGTAAAGGTTCTCTGCAAGGACTGAGGGATACAATGCATTATTATTTTATTATATTTTCTTATTATTATATAGTATACTATAAAGTATATATTCACATATTTAAGTTTTAACGTTAGAAAAGGGAGCTGACAGGAGTGTGTGACAGTGTGCGTCCTCTCACCTCCTTCCAGATGTAGTAATGACTGAGGAAGCAGCCCACTTCTCCTTTGGTCAGGGTGCGTCCAGAGAATGGGTCATAGTATCCTGGCAGCAGGTCGACACCTAAAATCTTAATGTCACTGCTGTTCAGTGCACTACACACACACACACACACACACACACACACACACACACACACACACACACACACAGACACAAAGGTTATAACAAGAAGAAAGTACTGCAAGATTTAGTTCTTGCAATAAAACTGAGACAGGAAAATAGTCAAGAGCAGTGCACTCACTTTCCATCCACGGCGTCGACCACTTTGACGTCAATCTCTAGCTCGTTTAGAGAGAACAACATCCTGTCTCACGGTCAAGACGGCGTCGCAGATTAATCAGAAAGATCTGAAGAGGACACCCAGAAGGTTATTTAACACCATAATCTCAAATCTTTGAATTCAGCAAACAGGTCAACTGCATATGCTGCACTTTCTCAAACTCCATTCATCCAGGGGAAAACACGCGTTTGTGCTACTGTCTGGATCTGGATCACCAACTTTTTAGGTAGTGCTTTACATTTAGTAAAGTACTACCTAAAAAGTTGGTGTTAAAATTTGAGAGTTAAAATTATAATTATATTTCCTTTGTGCTGACTGAGGTTGTGGTTAACATTTTTTACACTGAGATTACAACAGAAAGCTTGAAGTGGTGTACCTACCTCATCAAACCCCATGAGGTCTCTCTGTTTTGGAAACATGTGGATGAAGTGAGAAGGATGCATGGGTGGACCATCAACTTTCCCACAAACAAGGATATGAGATACGGGGGAAAAAATGGTAAAAGACAGCTGAGATTGAGCTGATATGTCTTTTTTTGTTATTGTTTTCTTACTTTCTGTCAGTATTCATCTCAAGTAATATTACAAATCTACGTTCTTACTCATAGACTCAAGGTGAACATGGACAAAGTTGAGGCGATCGTCTTCTAAGGTGTGGTGCGGTTTGGCCGGGACGTTCAGGGTAGCCGTCAGCGCTCCTTGTTACACAGGTACATCTGTATCTCTGATTAGCAACAACAAGCAATCAGTCAATAAATGAACGAATGAGTGAGACAGTTATTGTTGAACATCCTGATATTTTCATCACTGAGTGCTGAAATGTGCAAATATTCAATAGTAAAGTGAGTACAGACATCATTTAGTGCAGTAACTGTCTTGAGTGAACCTAACTGCTGAACGTAAGAACACACAAGCAACTACATACCTGCAGCCCGACAGGAGAAGGCGAAAACAATGATGTCATCATAGGGCCACGAGTAGTCATCATGAGGAGGGTAGAAAGCAAGTTTCTTCATGCCCTCTTTCCTCAAATCCAGCAGCAGGGTGCTGTGGACCATGGGCACTGGGAAGCAGCCCAGTCTGTTACGCTGACGAGTGGGGAAGTACTCTGCTGTGCGACGGTAATATCCCTAAAGAATTCCGATTTAAAAAAACAAACGTATGGTTACTTTGAACATGTCTCAGCTCTGCGTGACATTATTCTGCATATGTTACAACATAAAAGCAACAACAGTTTTTCTCAAGTGTTACCTTTGAGTGACAAATGATCTCTAAGATGTTCACATTCTTAAGTGCCGCTCACCTGTGGAGTGATACCGCACCAGTAGTTGGAATACGCTCCCGGAGAATCTAACATAGGAGCGATGACTGACTTGTTTTCTGCTATCAGCAGGTTGAGGGCGTCTGGGTTTGTGAGGATATTGTCTGTGTCGGAGTACTGAAACAGAGAGACAGAAGTTACAAAGGAGAGAGGAAAGAGAGAGAAACTGTCTTTTTTTTCATTCAAATAACGGTTGCTCCTGTAAGAACGAAATTCCATCTGATTAATCAAGGAAGGAAATAATAGGAAGCTTATCAAAAGACAGATACCAAGATGTAATCAGCCCAGCGTTTCCTGGCAAAGTTGAGCGCTGCTTGTTTCAGCTTCATCACATATTCATATCTGCTGTTGGGCCAATGCTTAGGTCCCAGCTCTCCGGCGTAGGACCTGAGACACACAGAGGTGCAGTATTATTATAGGCTATAATACTGCATAAGTAAAATGTTGCATAATTTGCCATATTGTTTATTTAACACTGTGATTGCCTGAATTTCTATATAAAAAAAATTTCTATAAATTTAACAAATCACTCATAACCCCTTTTTCAAAATACAGAAACTACAGACCATGGTTTCCCATAATATGATATGAACAAATAGAACAGTATAATGCTAATGATGCTGGAGCAATCACCATAGTGAATACAGCACACCAGTGCCACTGCATTAAGTAAAACCAGAACAGTAAGTGACTGAAGTTTTCTGCTTCTCAGTGCTGCACCAAGAGCAAACAATGGATAAACAGATGGATAAAGGAAAGTTTAACAGATTCATGACTGTAACAGTTTAGCAGAGAATAAATCACTGACATGCACAAAAATATCTACTAATAGAAGTCCCAGACTGAGCAGCATGTACAGACAAGCTGAGATATGCTGCGTCAAACCCTTTTTTTCATTTTTAGCTACTAAAATGACTAACAGATGCACTGCAAGCTTGCTGCTGGCAGAGGTTTATTAATAAGCTTTCATGGTACACGTGGACAAAAAGAGCGAGTAAGCAAAATCAATACCTAAAGTGCAATCTGAGTTGAACCGTTTGATTTATTTTGTTACTAACATGATGACACCTCAGGGAATCTCAGATTGGCCTCCTGATGAGGGAGTGGGATCATTTCTGTCCTTTATGACATGTGAAAAGCACCTGCTGAAGGTGAGCTGCTTTGATCCGCACATGATCTGCAGGATCAAGACGACACGTTTCCACAGCCAGGTCCCAGCAGTACATGAAGTTCAATACATTAACATTTTCAGACTTACGTGGGCTTGTCCATTGGTCTCCACTCAACATAATGGTAAAATTTTTGCATGACAGTCAGCCACTCCTTCAGTATGGCTGTGGTGTTATCTAGGTTATGATCCGTGGCTGCCCTGGAGAGCACAGAGAAAGCAGAAGATGAAGTAACTGCACCACAGCTTTGTTGCTACCTATCCCCCACTCATTATGCCAGTGAAACTGTGAAAATTATGAAAAATGTGACCAAACAAACAAAACTAGTGAAGATTAGTCTGAAGAGCCGAGATCTTTCAAATACTGGATCAATAATGGTCGCATAAACAAATGATTAGTACTACTGAGTGGCATTTTTCAGCTCAGTAAAATTCTGAGTCCCCTCTCGGGTCCATTGAATAATCTTCTTCTGTGGCTGAGAACCTCTCTTCCCTAGGGTGTGGCACAGCATTCTGTTTTGGGGCTTTTATGGTTTCTGTTACATCTGCTCCATCTTTAGCACATTTTGAGCACTTTTAAGGAGGTCTTGATGCATGCTCAATCATCTGGGTAAGAGGCACCTTTAAGGGCATTTCTTATCATTTCTATGCTGATGACATTAAGTTATATATCTCTTTTAAGTCCAAGGATGTTTCGAAATGATAGATCTTGCATAGGTGCTTGGAGTCTGTCAAGGCTTGGATGATGATTTTTCTCCAGCTTAATAATGAGAAAACAAAAGTCCTTGTTTGTGCCTCTGGCAGATTTGTGCCTAAGGTAACAGGAATTCTATGTCTCCTTGCCAGTTCTGCTAAGTCTTCCATCAAGAACCATGGGGTAACTTTTGACTCAGTTTTCACTCTGGATGTTAAATCTCTGGTTTGCTCTTGTTTTCATCAAGATTTCATCAATATTGCCAAGTTGAGTTCCACTGTGTTATGCTCTGAATTAGAAATGGTTAAACATGCCTTTATTTCATCATCTGGATTATTACAAATCATTGTTCACTTGTCTTAAAGTGTTCTTGGAACCTCTGCAGGTAGTTGAGAACACCGCTGCGAGGCTTCTATGTCTTTTCAGTGGTCACGCGTCACACCGTTGCTAGTTCAGTTGCACTGGCTCCCCTTTGACTTTACCATTCAGGTTTAAACTTTTAGAGCTCTGCATGGACACGTATCAGCCTACACCAGATAACCTTTACATCCATACCTCCCCAGCAGATCCCTGAGGTCATGTGATCAGGACCTGCTGGCTGTGCAGCATACAAGGGACTCTCTCTCCCACTGAGCCTGAGCTCTGTGGACTAAAATCTCATCTTTGTAAACTTAACTTTTGGGGAACTTTTTTAGTCTTCGGGTTTTTAGTATTTTGTTGTGAAGCACAATATTTATCATGAAAGTGGCTATGCAAATACAATTTTACTTTACATTTTCATGACTTTTAAAGTGATGCACTTCAGGACCTCTGGACAGATAAGAAGAGTTAAGCAGCCAGCAGGTTTTTTGCACTCAAGTATGCACTGGATCACTTTCCTGTCCATAGCTGTGAGTTTTCTCCAGCAGACCTTTACTTGTGGTCAAGCAGCGCGTGGCCAAAATGACAAGGTATATCAAAGATACTAGATATCTGGCAGGTAGCAGAATGGCTCTATTTAATGACTGGCTTATTGTTATTTTGTATTTGTGCGCATCAGACACCCCTTACAGAAAATTTAACTCCAGCAAATAATATGAACTCGAATCCAGGGTTGCATACATATGAATGAGTCTTATCAATATTCCTGCAGGGTGGTGAACGCTGTGAACACAACATATTACAGTTATCTCCTCGCGGAAAACCAATAGTTAATCGTTTTGCATCGATTACACACTTCACTTTTTTTCTCTTTTTTTTCTTTTTTTTTTTTTTTTAGAAAAATAGGATCACTTTTACTTCCCGACTATTAAAGCACACCACAGCATTGCATTGACTGCGAAACTCCAACAGTTTGTAGGTTTACAGCCCGAAATCTTAAGGAACAGTGACTCTATACCAACTCCACGAAATATAAAAACTGCGAGAAAACCCAGGGAGGAAATGAATGCGGCGCAGTGAAAGGCAGCCTGGACTGTGAAAGGCACAGAGGGAATAGGGGAGGGGTAGGACGCTGCTGCTTTCACAAACTAATTTAAATGCCATTGACCTTTTGAACGGCTGCTTTAGTCGGGTAAAAAAAAAGGAGACCACCGTACAAACAGGCTGGCAGTCCATGCAGGAAACCCACCACACAGAGATGCGATCTTTGGGGTAGTTGAGTCTCTCCAGAGCTCCGAGGTAGTACGGCAGGGAGTGAGCAGTATTTCTCGCTATGATAGCGATAACCAAGGTAGGAGGCTGCATTTTCGACTCCTCCGGATACTTCTCCTCCGAAAAGTAACATTCAGCCTGGAAAACAAAGGCCCCTAAAGCTAGAAAGTGAAGTATCATGGTGGAGGCTGGTAAAGTTGGCAAGTCAATCCGCGGGGCTCCGGAGCAGCACGTAGCCGCGGTACGCGTCAGCACTCCGAGAAGAAGAAAGGGCTTTCCCAAATGTTCAACCCCCTCCCTGCTTCATGTACAAGCTGGCCCCTTCTGTGCAAATGCAAACCCAATCCCAGACCCAGAGAGGTTTATATACCCCTGCAATAAACTTAAACTTCCCCTGTAAGATAGAAAGAAAGAGATGCCAGATTGGCATTTACAACTGCAGGATTTTGATTTGTTTGTTTTTTGTTTGTTTTTTTACAAAGATGTAGAAGAAAGCAGGAAGTTAGGAAGTTTCTAAACATCCTTTAAAGTCCATCAAAATGTTCCCAGGCATAGAAATCAGCAACAAAAAATGCATTTAAACAGTGCAAGATGTGTCCCAGTTATTCAAAAAAAAAATCTTTTGTCAGTTTTTGAGTAGTAGTAATAGTTTTTAAATATTCAGGCTACAGTGTAGGCATTACATTTATAGACACATTTAGCCTGTGTGTTTGATATTTTTACATATACATTTCAAACATACGCAGATCGTGCATAAAAATAACTTTTTAATACTATGAAACTGCAGTGTACAAAGAGTAGCAATTACAGGGATTCGCCAGCAGGGGGAGGTTTTGATCCAAGAGAAAGACGTTGCGCACATCATCATCAGGAGGCTTTGGATCCTCTAGTTTTCTCAAATGTTGCAATTAGGATCAGTCACGAAGTTATTTCCACTTTTCTTATTTTATGCAACTTAATCCTTATCTTCTTAAGATGTTCTCATCTTATCTAAGCTTATTCCATTACATTTAGTGGAGATATGTAGCAGTATTTATTACATACATATGACTAATAGTTGCACCCTGTCAGTTTTACACTGTTGCTGTTCCCCTTATAAGAGGCGTAGTCACTGCTACAGAGACACTGAAGGCTTGATGAGCAAAAAAAAACAAGTCTAAATTATTTAAGGGAAATGTTTAACCTAACATTCAGTGTAATTCTCCATATTTAAATTTGCTGCATGCCAGAGCCTTGGCAGAGAAAGTTGGAAAGTTTGTGGTTTTAACCAAAGGGGACCTTTATACAGCTTGTAACATCATTTTCCATTTGCACTGTGGCTTTTATTTACTGTGATCCTATTGCTCCAAGTGGTCTGTTGACAAGAGAAGATGTACAGTAGCCCAGGTGTTCCTCAGTATATTAAGGAGTCGAAGGTCATCTTGAATATATTGAGTGTCAGTATGTGGGCAACAGAAAATTCATGGCCAATAGCCAAGTGGAAGATGCAGGAGGAGACAGATGCATTGACTTCAGGGTGTAGGTGTGGGGTGAGAACAGATTAAAACAAAGGATTAAAGCACACTTGTACGTGCACATGTGCACATATACACAGTTACATCTTCAAGCATATTCTTCTAATAGAATAAGAATAGAAAATAAATACTCAAAGATTTGGTGGCTAAACCAAATCGGGCTGAACCGATTGTGACTATAAAGAGGCAAACATTTTAAAAATGATGCTCAGTCTGCTCAAGCATACAAGTGAAAATTCTCCACTAGAAGTTAAGATGGACAGAACAGAGGCTGTGAAAAAAGGCTTCTGATGGGAACGGACAAAGGAGAATGAAAACGATGGAAAGGATAGTGGAGGGGAAAAAAGAATGGGGAGCTGCATTAGTGTGGGTGGAAAATAATAAGCAAAGTGGTATATAATGAATTTTGAGTCTTTTGGCGGGCTCTGTGAATAAACAAAAGCAGTCAAGGCTGACAATGGCTGACTTGGGGCAAAGGGGCTGTTTGTGTGGACAGGTCACAAGGGTGGAGGGTCAAATCTCTCCTATTCATGACACCCCAAGTGTTGCCACGCTCACACACAAACACAGGCACACTCATCTCTCTCTCTCTCTCTCATATGCACACATAGACGTATGTCAGGCGCACTTTCCCAGCGCTTGTGGCTGCAGCTGATCTGGGAGAGTTCAACCTTGGGTGCACTAACTTTTCACTGTGAGGTCAAGGGTGGCGGTGGCGTTTGTGTGTGGGAGTGTGTGAATCGGAGACAGACGGACAAGGAAAGCGAGAGAACGACAAAAAAAAAAAACTTCATTGTTTTGACCAGATTGCAGGAGGAATTGAAAAAGAAAACAGCAGTGAGACTGGGATTGTGCATGCATGCATACAAAAACCAAAAACAAATCTAACTTGTTTCCAGTGATATCCATCATTACTAATAGTTTTAGTTTTATTTGTGCATGTTGCAAGATACTCACCTTTTATATCTACGTAGAACACGTATGTCCTAACCGGTCAGGCAGTCTCTGTTCTGTCTTGAATCTTTTCTTTGCTGGGTCAGAAAACTTTAGTCAGCATGAGAGAATGAGTGGCTCTAAGTTTGAATGTGACAAAGTGTTAAGTGTTTCTGTGTTTGTGTGTTGGGACCGAGACTGGTGGGCAGCAGAGAGTCATGACATTCTCACAAGCTTCCGGGACCTTTATTGCTGTGGCAATAATCAATAGCGTTCCCACAGAGACGTCTTTTGACTGGGCAGGTCAATACCTGTCACTCAGGGGCTCAGTCGCGGCACATACCCTCTTACTCAGCAGCTACAGCAGTCTCGCTCTGTCTGCTCCCCACCTCCCATGTCATCCTGCGTGTATCTCAGGAGTGTCATGTTTGCACAATTTCAGGAGCTGTGTGGTTTATCTGAAATCATATCCAACTGAGCATCCGCTTTTTTTCTTTACACAGTGTCTTCCTGTGTATACACTAACAGCAGCTGTCTATCCATCCATCCATCCATCCATCCATCCATCCATCCATCCATCCATCCATTGTCTTTGTTTTATTTGATTTTAAAAACAAATATGATGCCGCTCAAAGTTATTTCTTGTTTTCGGTATTCTCTTTGAAGTGGCTGATGATTCAGAGCACACATTTCCAAACCACATTTTCGTGAACTTAAAACTTGATTGCAGTTTCAGATATTTAACTCAGGAAGTTTTACGTGGAAGTAACTCAGTGTTAAAGGTGGATTTTTAGGAGTTAAGTGTTAGAAAGTGAACCATGGAAGTAAAATCTGAAAATTATGATCCACATTTGAATTACACTAATGTTATTTTAGCCCCTGGATACATGTTTTCCCCAAAGTTTTTACTTCATTTTTACTGAAACGATTGTCGTTAATTTAAGATTTTACAGAAACTTCATTGTTTTTGTTCAAAGTATGTTTGTAATCATTTGCAAACCCATATTTCATGTTTACACTATGCTCAGTCTACAGATTTTGTGATTACAGCTGACAGTGTGAAGAGGGGATGCTGTGGAGGTGGCAGCAGTGCAGATAAATTGACTTCTAGGCCAAAGGGCTGGGTGTGTGGCCAATATTGCTGTTTGACTCAACCACTTAAGCAGAATTGCTTTAGTTAAAAAAAAAAAAAGAGTAGCTCAAGTCAAGTATTTACACAACACCAAGTCAGCGCAATGTGCTGGTTCAATCTCCAGCTCCTCCAACCTGGATGTCCAAGTATCCTTGGGCAAAATAGTGAACTCCGAGTTTCCCCCGGTGCATCCATTGGAGTGTGAGTGTGTGAATGTTAGGTCAGGTTAATAAAAAAGGAAAGAAAAAAAGCACTTCTATGAACGTGTGTATGAATGAATCAATAAGGTTTGGGTCCTCAGATTGAGTAGAAAAGCCCTACATAAGTCCTAGTCCATTTTATCATTTGCTCCAACAATGCTCGAGCAGTTATGCCCTCGACATCATGGTGCTTCATCATTAAGATTGGATGGACTTCCCTAAACTCAAGAAGAAACAGCAGCATCATGTGACATATATGCAAAACTCTACCTGTGAAGATTCCAAACTCGTTATTTAAATAGAGTGAGTCAGGTACGCTTAGATATTGCCCATGTGCTGGTAACCTGATAACCTGGTTTCAGGTAGCCTACAGTGTGCCTTTCAGAAGTAATGAAATGAGATTCTGTAGCTCTTGCTCTTCATTCAGTTCTCACATCTCATTCGCAAAGGATAATTTAACCTCTGCCTGTTTAAATAAAGATTAAAATACAAAATACATTTAATGTAAATTTTGGGTGACTTTTAAAACTCACAGAAAGGAGTGCAACTGAGTCGTTTATCTTTTAGTCTCGCAAAAATGTATATATAAGAACTAATTATGGGGATATTTGTGATCACCCTTTTACCTCACGATCTGTAAAGTGTTGCCGAGAATAGTGCAGACTTCCTTGCTCCTCATCGTCTCCGTTACTCCCTGGATGACGCTGTCCGTCTCCCCGTTGCCAAGCAACAGAGCAGCCACTGTCAAAGAATTCTGGGGGATGTTTAGGCAGCGGCATGCTGAGGGGGAGGGAGTCTATGTGTGTGTGTGTGTGTGTGTGTGTGTGTGTGTGTGTGTGTGTGTGGCTGTGATGGCGGCAGGAGGAGAAGTAAGAGGGTAACGAGTGTATTCGTCTGGGTGCAGAGTAGCAGGATGCTCTCAGTTGTGCATTTATGGGAGAATTTTCTCTTAATCTTTTAATCTCAGCCTTTACATCACTGGGTGATTTCTTTAAGATTTTTTTCACACTCCAGCCTTTTTACTGCTCTCACAAAGTGCACCTCAGATCTCTGATGAGTCAACGTTTCTCACACAAAGAAATAAATGTCAAACAAATACATCTTTCAGTTATTTGCTTCCTTTTTAACAGTTTAGCTGCCTGATTGCGATGAGCAATCTCCCAGAAGTTTCAGTGACCCATACTTCACAATGTGATAAACAAATGTGTACATGATCATATGAGATTGTGTGGCGCACAATTTGCTTATTATGAAAGCCACAGCTGTATGTTTCTTGTCTGACCTTAACACTTGCACATGACTTCTGTATTTCCTTCCTATCACTGTTGCTTTCTCCACTAGATATTGTAAGCCGCCATAAACAAATCCCACACTTTCATGTTTTCAGTGTGAAACTAGCTACTCTTTCATAAAGATCTTTTTTATATGATACAGTGCACCAGCAGGAAGATTTATGGATTGAGAATTTCTGTTTGTCCTTTAAGGCTTTTCAGAAACTCTCCTTCCAATTTACCTCTGTGTCCATTTGACTCAATGTCCTGGCTTGCCTGAACAGCCTTTCCGCTATAAATTTCAGTGACATTCCCTGCAACAGTGTTGCCTCCCTTTCTAACCTCTTTACTCTCCCACCTCTGTAGCCAGCAGCAAGGAGGAGATGCCTTCACCAGAGGAGGTTTATTTTAAGGATTTCCCTGTCGCCTTTGTCCTCACTCTCATCTCCATCTCTTGATGGGATGGTTTCATAGCCCACCTCACTGATTGGGCCTACTTCTCCCCTGCCAGGCCTTTTAGCCAGCGGGTTAAACATTGATTTGTGAATGGAGGGAAGCACAGTGGCCCCTGCATGGAGTGCAGTAGTCCCCTACTGTTTCTGTGTATACACACACACACCCCTACTATACACCACCAAGACTAATAGCCAACATGAAAGCTTCTGAGCTAAAAGGCTTTAATTCAACAGCTGATGATGGCTGATGGTGATTTTACTTTTTGTGAAAATGCTGTGTAGCCTTTTTTTATTTTGACTTTAACCAGCAAGTTCTAAATCACCTAAAAATGGTAATTAACATTTAGGGGGGGTAAACGTTTGCAAAACTGCAACAGATCCCACATTTTTCTAACCACATACACAAAAGAGTTTAAGACCAAAAGAGATTCTGTTGCAGATCTCTCTCTGATCTTTACAGTATATGTTTAATATAACCTGCCAGTGCCAGCCTTTTTTTTCTCTCCCATTCATAACCCTGAGCAGCATAAGTGAGGGATGTCAAGGTGAGAGTGAAAGTGGACCCTCTTGACTTCTTCCCGCCTCTAGGAGAGTCAAGCCATGAAAAGACAGAGAGAGGGAGTAAGCAGTTGAGATGGAGGAGTTTGCTTTTCACTCAAAAAAAAAAAGAGCAATGAATGAGTGACTGGCTGAATGAATGAGAGGCGGGCTGGAGCTGAGAGGGGCTCTGGCTGTGTGGATCAGCAGAGGTTAACTCGGCTTCTTCAGAGAGATGAAAAGGGGAAAAAACGGATTGAGCTTTAAAGAGGAGGACCCCCTGCGCCTGGGGCGGGATCAGTCAGGATGATTTATTAGAATGAGAGAGAGAGAGAGAGAGAGAGAGAGAGAGAGAGAGAGAGAGAGAGAGCAGGGAGACAGACGGGGGGGGGCGTTTGCAAGCGTCAAAAAGCTGCAGCGCAGACGCAGCGTTAAAAAGTGCTGATATGCACAACAAGAAGATGGGCATGATTCTGACTCCTGTTTCAAGTAACGGGGGGGCACACAGGTGCAAAACCTCTAACCACCTGAACTGTTACCATAAATAGGGACATTATACAAAAAAATTTTACGCACAAAAATAAAAACCTGCTAGTTTGATTGGTAAGCTTTTTAACCGTGGCTAAAAAAAAATTAGAAGTTACAAACAGAAAATGCTCAAAAATCATTGTTTCTCGTGTTTTAATTAATTACCTTTAAAATATTAACCAATCAGTGTCCGTAACTGAGGGCAAAACTACTTAACCTTTGGGCTTTTCAAACAGCTGCAGAAGGGCCCATAATAAGTTTAGAGTACAGTGCACTAGGGTATGCAAGAGAATCATTGCAGTTTGGTTCTCTTTTGCTGCATCTTTCTCTGTAAATTGTGCTATAGATTTTTTTAAACCATCGCTTAAAGTATAAGACAACATGCCCACTGTTATCCCATCAATCGCTTGTCACATGAGCATCATATAATCCACTCATTTTCTGTCACTTTGGACAAAACTCTCCTCACAGGCCTACAGTAAGCAGCCCTTTTCTGGAGCAGAATGGCTGCACATGGCGCTGAAGGCACCGCTTTATGTCCAAGTGCCTGGTTACAGCGTTGCACTAGTTTGTTCACACAAGAGAGAGGGCACAAGAGAAACACTAAACGTCATGCAGTGCGGTCAGAGAGTAAACAGTGTCGGGATTGTAATCTCTTTTTGGGTAGAAAATGGGGCTGTTGTGTCTTTAAGAGGGGCTGCTGGTCCCTCATCGCAGCTGCTGGCGTGTGTGCGTGTGAGTGCGTGTGTGTGTGTGACATAGAGGACAGCGGAGATTCATTACTTAAGCAGTACAATGGACATTTATCACCCCGTGGTGTTATTCAAATTCAGTACCAAGCGAGGACCTTCTCCACTCCTCTCTCCGCCTTGCGTCGCGGCCACAGCGTTTATTGTTGCAGCAGCTTAAAGAAAAAGCCAGGAGGGCAGAGACACATGCATCCAGTCAGTCAGTCAGTTCGGGAGACCCGTAAAGGACGGGTGGAAGGAAGGTAGGAGCGTCTGTCCGGAGTGTACGAAGCCCACAGCTCTCTCTCTTTTTCTTTTTTCTTTTTTTGTCACTATCCGACGCTGCTCGCTGGGGGGCATTTGGAAGGAGCAGAGAGATCCGAGAGAACGCGCGTCGTGGGAACTGAACCAAGGACGCACCAACGGGAACTAAGGGGGTCTCCTTTTTAAAAATTCGGTTTCGTCACCAGCTATAAACACCAGAAGGAAGAACAGAAACGCTCGAAGTACCTCTTTTCAAACGAGAGGCGGATTTTTTTTTTTGTTGTAATTTAACATCCGTGGAAAGCCATTGTGCATCTTGAGGCAACAGCAACTGAGGAGTCCTTCCCTAAATCGATGACATTACACAGGTGCCGAAATGGCGTTTTCCTGGCGTTCTCGCGTCGGACTTTAAGATGAAATGAAGCCTAAATGGGTCGTTTTATTCCCATGTTGTAAACTCCTTTGAGACAGTTTAAAGTAAGACTGGGGAAAACCAAAGGACATAGATTTTTTTTAAATTTAAAACTGCATTGTCCATTCAGCCATCTTAAGGGCCTAGAGATATGGATAGACTAACTTTACAACTAGCAACCAGTGTTAACACATGGAGTGAAGACAGTAGCTATAAAAGAAAGTAGGGAAGAGGAAGCGTGCGTTTCAGGATGCTTTTTAACAGCAAAGTGATTGTGGCTGCATCAGTGATTCTCTAGGATTATCAAACACTCGCCCCCCCCCCGAAAAACCGGATGGGCTTTCTTCTAAAGTGATGATCAAAGGTTGAGTTTTTATGAGAATTCAATTATTCTAAGAAGCGGGAGAAGTTGTAATTAGGTTGTCTGTTCTGGCAAAAATATATCTCGAGATTTAGTGAAACAGCTTAATGTTGGAAATGTACAGCAAGAAAGCTCCCCCCCTTTCTTTTACAGGAAAAGACGAATTCGAGAGGCAATGCTGAGCAGCGAGAATGTCAAGAATAATGCACAGTATTGCAACTCGCTATCTTTTAGGGGGAAAGGGGGGGGAGGAAAAGCAGTTTTTCGGTGTCAGACGCAGCTAACACTGTCAAAGGCCAAATAGGCAGTCGTAGCAGGTGCATCCATGGGCCTATACAACAACTGCCCGTGCACATTTGTAAGTCAAATACTCAAACGCTTAATTTCTTCTTGTCATTCTGGCAGAGAATATTTAGAGTCTTTAGCGACTGATTGTCCAAACGCAATTCTTGAGTAAACTCAAATTCAGCCCCAAGAATTGTGTATGGACATCTGTTGCTGCAGACTTACATTCATCACTGCTGTCTTTGGCCAAGCGCCACATCCGAGACTGTGGGCCTCCAAAAGCCACAAAGAAACCAGTAGGAAGGCCTTTAATCTCATTTTGTTTTGTAACTGTCTCATTTCAGGTAAGGTACAAACCACATTTTGCACGATATGTGGAAAAAGTCGCGAGACTGGCCCAATAAAGTGGAGGAAACCGCATTCTGCCTCATGTAATGTGTTTTTCGGGCTGTGTGCTGTGCTCGGCCCGATTGGTATTTACACTTTGTCGAAGATCTAATCAAGAGTGTTTGTTTTAAATGGCAGATATCGACTGGGAGCATCAATGTATCGACTGTCTTTGGCAAATAGGAGAAAGCAGTAAGTTGAGAGCTCAGAGTGAGGCCTGTATACAGCATGCACGGTGTGCATGAGATGAGCCGTTGCTAAACCCATCGGATGCATTAAGCAGTGAACGAGGAGAATAATCAGGCTTTAAGGATTAAAGTTTTCGTTTACTATATAAACTACACTGATTGGAAAATGACTTCTTAAGCAATTGCTGATAATTTATGAATATACTCAAAACATATCTACAGCACATTAGGGCTCTTAAAACAGACTCATGCTGGTTAAAGATAAGTACCTATTGCTCCAAACAAAATTCGCTGTTGTTTATTTACGTCAAGGTGTAGCAGTATTTAAAAAAGAAAAAGAAAAGAAAAAGGGCCCGATGGTGCCAAATATCTGGAGCCAAACAGAGTCACTCATAAATCACGTGGGACACTTACTGGCCCATTAGATGCGTCTACGTTTTTGCTTTGTTCACAACGAATAATGCTATAACCACTTTACAAATAATTCTATTATTTAAAAAAAATACCCATCGGCTTTTTAAAATTTAATAAATGTTAAAAAATAATTTATAATTGTAACAGTTTAGAATATGGCTTATAAACGGTTTAATTATATATTTTTCAAAAATCGTTGAAAACAGCTCATATTTTGATCCCAAGTTATGAACATTTTTTCTGTTTCTCTCCCTCTTTTGTCTTTCTTTCACTTCCTCTCTCCCGCTCTCTCTCTCTCTCTCTCTCACACACACACACACACAAAGCCAACGTATTGTTGAACATTAAAGGCTCACCTCACTTAATTCCATGGGATTAGTGCATCATGTTTGCGCTTGTATAAATACTTCTGTGTCCACTGCAGTGAACATACACAGGACAAGTATCTTCTACTGTTTGATTCTGAGAAAGAGCGTTTTTGTTTGTTTGTTTGTTTATTTTTTCATTTATGACTATTTATTTACAAAATAACCTGAATATTATTATTGTGAATAGAGTGCTTTGTTCATGTGATCTTATGGTTTTTAACAACAAACCAGTTACAGTGGGAATGTGTGTCCCATAGGAAAAAAGAAAACTATTTTATTAGCAATCACAAACTCGTTATGCTATTGTGATGGTAGACTACTAAGTATTATAGCATCTTAACAGTGGCAATGTCTGTAACTTGGTAAAAATACAAAGAGCATAAAGTAAGTTTTGATAGGCCTAAGTGAAGTGTGGCTTCCTCTCTACACTGCCTTGATCATACGCATACCTTAACTCTCAGTCCTGTGCAGAAAGCTGCGTGAGTTTACGGTGCAATCGAAAAACAAGAAGATTTTGCTCTTTTTCTTCCAGCACAATATAAACAGATGCTGTCAGACTACACGGAACACAGAAAAGAAACAATTCGGAAATTGTCAACATGCAAAGAAAAAAAAAGAAAGAAAAGAAAAAAGAAAAGAAAAGAAGTCAAGTATATATATATATATATATATATATTTTTTTTTTTAAAGTGAAGCAATTTATTATATTTATTCGCTTTTTTTTCTTTTTGCCAAGTGACTGTTTTCCTCTGAGAGAGGGGGGTGGGGTCAGATTTTAATTTCCACTATTATAACCGGAACTCTGAAGCCAAGTCGACTCTCCCACACGCAGCAGCAGCATCCGCGTTTCTCCTGTTGAGCTGTCAGCCACTCACACTTACCTATCAAAAAAAGAAAGAGCGTAGGCCCAAGTAACTGTAGGAACCTCAGGTATTTATATCTGGCTGCACTCATAACCCACGTTTAAAAGCGACTACAAGCCTAATTTGACTAACTAACCAAAGATAACTTGAATTTAATTGTGCAACTTTTACTCATCCTAACATTTAAACAGAAGTCATTTAATTGGCCTACAAGCAAAAACACATATGCTTTACAAAAACCTTCTGATTCT
The DNA here is from genome assembly GCA_024447675.2 of Pterophyllum scalare. Lineage (NCBI taxonomy): Eukaryota > Metazoa > Chordata > Actinopteri > Cichliformes > Cichlidae > Pterophyllum > Pterophyllum scalare. The sequence continues at coordinate 79,928 of JAMQGT020000626.1, read as the reverse complement.
GTCCTTACAGAGTCTCTCTCTCTCTTTACACTCATCCACACGCAGAGTCGATCATCCTCGGCCAGCAGTAGCTGACACAGTGCAACATTTTCTCCTCTCTAACCCCCTCACAGCCTCATTAGCATTTCCTTTCTGCCGGCCATTATAGGCTAGTTTCCCGTTGCAAATCGGACTCCACAACCGCGAAAAGGTTTTAGGTCGCCCCGGGCGTTCAAGGGAGGGCAGCCCGGAGGCTAGAACTCGACCTCCCGCAGTGGTGCTGTAGTTCACACCCCACCCACCGCCACCACCCACACAAACACATACGTGTTATATGCACACCCTCCACCCCCTTCTTATGAATATTCCCAATGAGTTTGGCCATATGAAGGTAAAATCTCTCTCAAGCGTCGTCTAATCAGCCTAAAACTGCTCTGGGATCACAAGAGCTGGGTTTAAATCGATCACATATCAGCTATCACCAGGAATTATCGAAGCGTCATGTAAAATCCTCACTGCGTTAAACGTTTGGATGGGCGGCCCGTGTGTGTGACACCACCTTACAGCCAAAAATGGACTCCACAAGAGGAGGGAGGGTTTGTAATTGGCAGAAGGGGAAACGCACACTGTGGTTTTGGAATTTGTAAGGGGAAAAAAAACTGACTAGATTTATGATAGCAGTTGATCACTGCGGTAAAAAGAAAAAAAAAAAGGTAAATAATGTCAGCTGCATCAATATTTGTAAATTTAAAACCACACGTTTAGCAGTGTCCCAGTTTATATACTGAATATGTTATTTGCTGAATTATTATTTTTCTGTTATCCAGGTTTAGCAAAAAAAAAATTGTAAATTGCGCAGGACAATGTTCAAAAAACAAACAGAAAATTGAAAAAAAAGAGATAGATAAATTGTGGTGCAAATACATTTGTTTATTCTATAAAAGGAGGGAACATTTTTAAAGGAAATCAAATTTAAAAAAATTAAATTTTCATCCATTTAAGACAAAAAAGCATTACTAAGGAAAACATTTATTAAAAGGTTTACATGAGATTATAAAATGCTTATAAGGGTGTATAAATACATTTTTAGAGTGTTAATATATTTGTCAATTACAAGTAAACATGTAACTCTTTGTGTATGAACAGATGAATGACAGCAGTATAACAAATATGTAAGGAAATGAAATATATCTTTATTAATATGTAAACAATTTAAACCCCCAAACACTTAAAGCATACTCAGTGTGTAATAAACCATTTCGTAAATGTTTCTATATTACACCCATGGAGGAGGGAGTAAAGTGTTTCTTGTGAAGTGGTGACTTGAAGGTAATTTTAACCCTTAAGGATAGCCATGCTGGAAGACAGGCTGCTTGGAGATGAAGGTAGACCCACTGACTGTAGGTATTTACACTCGTTGCTGGGAGATGGCCAATGCAACCAGCATTTGTATCGCTTCCCATTACACCCTTCCAGGTCAAACTGTTTCCAACAGTTTTTATGTTTTTATCTGGGAATTTCCCCTCATTCCTGTGGAACAACATCAATCTTCCCGGCTGTCACTGTGCAGGCTGACACAACCACACCATCCAATGGGGTGATGTATTGCTGGGATGTGGACGGGGAGGAAAGTAAGAAGAGATGATGTAGCGAAAAGGCTGAACTGTGACATATCAAGGATATCTTTACAATTGTCATTCCTTTTTCTTTTTTATCCTCCATGAAGAGTAGAAATAAACACAATGTTGTCTTGATCTTGTAGCTGATAGTCCAGTTCCCCCTGAGGTTTAGAAAACACACAAAATAAACGATCATCAAAATTCTGCACAAGTCAATGGAGAAATCTGTGTTTATTAAAATAAACGTGTGAATCACTCTTGTGTTCCCACTGGGGTCCAATCAATGACAAACTTTTCATTTCATTTACATCCCTTCCTGAGTCTTGTAATTGAATCAATTCATTTAAAATGTAGCGTTCAGACTGTGTGTGCATGTAAATATGTGTTCAGATACGAGACCCCAAGGACAAACTTGCCTCGCAGCTGCTTCCAGATTATATGAAACATTAACCGACTCAAGGAAAATGAACAGTTCCACCATCAGTGGATATGCAGGTCAATTTTCTACATCCTTCTTTTGCTTTTTTAGCTGTAAAGATGTATGCATACATGATCTCAAATCATTTAACACTTCAATAGAAGGATCCATAAAACAATGTAATACAAGAGTTTGAAATAAAAATAATTTCTCTCTCATACACACACACTCATGCCACGGATTCTGGCAGTGAACATAGCTCCCAAAGCTCACCATTAGTTCCCAGTCTGCATCATTGATAAGTACCAGGATCCCCGGCCTCCTGTGGGAAAACACACTGTTTTCAGTCAGACGTATCTCCCAAAGGCAACACAGACTCAAGCACAGGCGCACACGCGTGTTAAACGTACAAACAGGTACAAACAGGTAGCGGGCTTCCATTTCATGCGTGATGTAAGCAAACACTTAAGCGATTTATTGGCATTGAGTAAAAAATACACCAACAAAAAAAACCCTCAAAAATACATTTAAAAACAAATAATCAAAAGAAAAAGGAAAAATCAAGAGGCATAAAGTTTTAATTATTTTGTAATATTAAAACATTATACAACAAAGGTTAAAATCTAATTTATAATTTTTTTTAATAAAGGAGAAGTGGAAAGGCACGGGATTTCTCTCTTCTTTTTTTTTTTTTTTTTACCCAAATTTCAATCTGTCAAATTAATTATAAAAAATAATAATCTTTTAAATAAATGTTTAATAATGATTAAAATATGTAAATTAAAAAAAACCACATGTTTAATAATTATTGTCAACTATAGATTAGTCTTCAGCATTTTGGGGAGGTGAATAGGTGGACGTGGCGATTTCTGGTTATTTCTTTGAAACAACTCGACAAACTACCAAAATCATTCATGAACTTCACATTAAAAACAAAATGAATTCAGCTGAATGCAAAAATATATTCACACATTTTTTTTAGACAGTTGAAAAAATTTGTAGCATTTATAACAAATTGCAGTGTAAAGCCACGATGAAATCAAATTTCATTTTCCCTCTTAGAAGGATAAAATGAGTACTGAGTATTGCATTGTGCTACTTTTGCACATCACAGCCGATACTGGATCACAAGCAACATTCTGTAGCTATTCTTATTGCTTCCAGTGCAACGTACTGTATATCTGAAGTGTGTTATTTACAAATATGCAAAGAATTACACATATTGTTGTGCTATGAGCCACAATTCCCCAAAATTGTTTTCTGGCTAACAAGTGCCGAAAGCAATAATAATTTTGACCTGCACCTCTGCAGGGCTAAAAGAGAAGAGAGAAAATGAGGAGAAAAACATACTAAATGTAAATGAGAATTAAATAAGGCCCCAAAAATAACCAAAAAAAGGGTAATTGGCAAAATGGGGAGGGATTACAGACAACTACCTTTAAAAAGAGGCTAGTGTGTCTTTTTTTTCTTTTTTTTTTACTGAAGAGGTAACTTTTGGTCACATGGATTATGATAATCCTGCCAAAAGCACTGCTATCCTACACACTGATCCTATCCACCTGAAGAAGCAAAGACAGTGCATCTGCACGCATGCACACCCAAAACAAGACTATGTTGACAAAGAACAAAAGAATATAAGAGAAGGTTGTAAACTCTTCTCTCGCTCTCTCTACACACACACACACACACACACACAGGATCCATGGACCATTTTAAAAGATAATGAAGCAGCACCTTGATGATGGTTTGCTCAGAAAACAATGTGTGCTGCCAACATAAAGCACACTCAAACACACATCTCATCTGTAAGGTTTATAGGTAACCCTTCTTTTTCTCCATTCACTGTTTAGATGGTGCTATAAATAGTCCTGCACAAAGGCAGCTGTAAAAGTCAGCCAATCCTATAAGGCTGCTGTGAGCCCTAGACTGCCACATATACACACACACGTGTGTGTTTTTATATTATATTATATATATATATATATATATATATATATATATATATATATATATATATATATATATATATATATATATATATATATATATATATATATATATATATATATATATGTGTGTGTGTGTGTGTGTGTGTGCATGTTTATATATACACACACACATACACACACTCATGTGCATACAAATACGCATGCACACATGCACACGTGCACACAGGTAATCGTCTTATTGAAAACCTACAACCTGAAGGCTGGACTATTTTTCCCTCTCAGCATTTCAGCTGCAGGAAAGATGCTTTTTAAAGCCCCCCAACACACCGTTCTACAAAATGAAAAACTGCTCTTGTTGAATAATTCTGATCAAATACTACAGTCATATTAGACAGTGTTTTTTTTTTTCTTCTCAAATGACAGTGAAATGTAAGAACTGCATATCCAGATCAGGTGTGTGGAGTGCACTCACACAGAGTCTCCTTGGACGAATAGCTCGGGTCGTTCCTTCAGCAGGTTTCTTTGGATCCAGACCAGCAGCTGCTTCATGTCCCCTAGAAAACACACACACGTTTGAATGACTTAAGAGGACATTATGCTCACTTGCACTGGAGACTTATCCTAAGCCTAACCATAACTAATACTTACCTAATCTAAAGAGAGCCTCCTTTCTAAAATGTAATGATTTACATAACGAGGACTTATTTTTGTCCCCAAAAGGAAGGCAGGTACCCACTGTGTGACTGTGTAAACAGATTTATGTCTTATGTGAGCACACACACACACACACACACACACACACACACACACACACACACACCATACACAGGCAGACGACAGGGGTCATAGATCAGGGGTTAAGGGTCAAGGTGCATGATTCCAGCCCCCTGGTCGATGTGACGCGACAGAGGCACCAGAAGGGACAGGAAGTGTGTATGTCTGTGTGTGTGTGTGTGTGTGTGACTGTGTAGGTGCATGTATATTTATGAGTGTATGTCTATGTTGGGGGGAAGGAGAGGACACTGAAAATGGGGGGAAGGTTGACTAATGTCAATGGCCAAGAGCAACATTTTCACCTTGGAAGAAAGAAATAAAATAAATGATTTTAGTGTATATATAAAAAAAGACAATCTACAGCCTGAGAGGTCATTAGATTAAAATAAAGGAAACGTAAATACAAAGCTTTTTTCAAACTATGTAAAACTTAAAAAAAAATATATATATTTATCTGAAGCCTCGTATTTATAGTGGATTCTTTTTAAGTGCAGGACAAATAAAGCATAAATCCAGATTTCAGAGTAATAATTTTATGTTACACATTAAATGCAATGTCTGAGCTTGAACATCAGCGTTCCTTGAATTTTCTATGAGTCTGACCTCTTGAACAATCAGATTGACCTTCCCTCAACAATAGGCTGAGCCTCACAAAGACCGATGACGGCCACAAAGGCAACGCCAGTGAGAGGTTTTAGAGAAAATCCCCACTAAATGACTAACAATGAATATATTAGAGTTATGGCTATGGTCAACATTAAGAATCAAGGTCTGTGTTTTAGCTGGGGTTCATTTGAGAACTTTGGGAACGCAAAACGGCAACAATCACATAAAGCGTTTGCTGGTTGTGTGTTTCCGTGTGTGTGTGTGTGTGTGTGTCAGATCAAAGCGGTCTACTTGATGCACATTGTAAAAATTGTAAAAATGCTTGAGAGCCGATCTGCAATTGCTGGTAGCCATATGACAAACACACTTTGTCAAATAAGCAGAACTGGCCTCCTGGACCGGTTCACACAGGAATGAAAGAACAGAGGGAACAGAAATGTACAAGGAGAGAGGAAATAAACAAAGAAGGAACAAATGCACCACAAAAAGAAGGAGAGCAACAGCAGTGAGAGCAGATGAGAGGACGAGAGGATGACAGTGAGTCCTCCAAAGGCAGGTGTAAAGAGAAGAATGTGTAGCAGGTAGGTAATGAACCACTCAGAGATTCGAGAGTTCAGCTCGATCAAAGGCAGAGGCAAAAATCACATTAACACAGCACAAAGGTTGCAGGATTTACATTAAATAGATTCAGGAAATGCAGTCAAAATGCTGAATGATCACAGCGAGGCAAATTTGAATTTGCTTTACTTTTTCAGTGAGTTATTCTGTTAGATTTATAATGCAGGCTTACATTTAGCATTCCAGGGGATGAGATTAAAGAGACAGGCGTTGCAACGGCCTTCATGTGTTACTATATGGCAAAAACAAGCTTCAGTTCAAATAACACACATAAATAAAATAACACACATACGATAAAACTGAAAAAAATATGCAATGTAAATACAAATACAAGTAAATGCATGAAAACACTGGGATTTGCAAAGGCGTGAAAAGTGATATATAAGACGTGTGTGAGGGAAGTGTGCGTGTGCAGCTCCAAGCCTGTGTGCACAGTTTTCAGGTTAATTGTAGAGCTGTCCGCCAACTCAGTAGTATAATGACAGTGCTAGTTTTCTATGGTTGCAGGCCTTCATACACATATATATATATATATATATATATATATATATATATATATAGAGAGAGAGAGAGAGAGAGAGAGACACAGACACACACACAACGTACCAGGCAACGAATATTGACCTGCACCTCTGTGGGGCTAAAAACAGAACTAATCACTACAGCAGTCATAACTCCTTCTTTGTGGTGACTCCTTTCTTTGCACTCCGACTACCTTTGGCTATTGGTTTTTTTCTCCACCATTACCCCTTATTCGCTCTTTCATCCTCTCACCCATTTACTTTTTTCTTTCTGGCTCTCTCTTTCTACATGTCTCTCTCTCTCACACACACACACACACACACACACACATACATACGCACACACGAATACACACACACACACACTCATAAAAGCACTCTTCTCCTCTTTCTGTCCATCATTTATTTCCAGCTTTTGCCTTCCCTTTTATATTTCACTCTTTAAACACAGACAAACATGTTAAAAGTTGCACATAGAAAAGAAAAAAAGAAGAGTTGCCTTAACTCAAAGAACAGGTTGGTGGTAATTCAGACTTTAATCAATTAAGCTTTTTTTTTTTTAAGAGAGAAAACATCAGGCACTGCCCTTTAAATGGATTTCTTGTAAAATGTTAGACAGGTCTACAAATTTAAATCATCCTCAGCCTGAACCCAAAAGACAGACCTATATAGATGAAGTGCTTTATAGATAAGAGGCAATGTACTGAAATGAGGCTGAGAGATGAAAAGGAAAGAACGAGGTTGTGGAGAAGCTTAGAGATTAAGGTTTTTGATGGCGCTTTACGGTCCAGGTAGAGAGGAAAAGAAAATGAGGGACCGAACGAACAAGAGCGAGAGAAAATGCGTCACAAGCTTGTAATGCATCCTGGGATTGCGGCGTTACGTGGCCGAAAAGCAGACATGGAGGGAGGGGAGAGAAAGGCGCCATTTTGATGTTGATTTAAAATTCCCTCTCTCTCTTTTGTGCCTCTTTTTGCTTTTCTGCCTTTGTGCAATTATGACGATCATGTGAGTGGGACAAACTATCCATCTTTTGGCTGATGTGAGGGGCAAAAATGAGGTGATCCTTAGACCATGGGGGTTTTGTTGCGTGAGAGAGGGTTAGATAGAGAAAGAGAGGGGGTGGGGTCTTTCAGTTGAGGGTCATCAATCACTGGCTGGGGTCAAAAAGAAATACGAAGGATTCAGAACCAATCATATCTGTCTCAACTGCACCCCCTCTGAACCCACACACACTCAGACAGGCAGCTATACACACTTAGATGTGTGTTGGTTTGTAGCAACATTTCCACGATCAGCAAACCTACCGAACGAGGCTGGGCTTAAGACCACGGGAAGCGACTAGATCTGAGAAATGTTTGGTCAAAATGTGTGTACACCTGTGACTTTAAAACCAAGGGCTTCATATACTATATGGCAAAACCTCAATACACATACACACACACACACACACACACACACACACAGGGGTCAGCTGGAAGAGGAAGGTCATAGGAGGCTGACATTCCCTGTTCTGGTCAACTTTTGTCTTTTTGTTGTCGTGGTAACATCAGCACCATGGATGAACACCCTTTGTTGAAACAAATACCAAAGACACATATTTCTCTGGTTTGTTCTCCGTTTCTGTGACACACATACACCTTTTCACAAAATTTACTACATATTTTAACCACTAGGCAGCCGAAATTCCCGGATACCCTTTCATTCTACTTATTTTCCTCAATGACCCGAGTGCTAACATGAGGGGGGAAAGGGGGGGGGACAGTGAAGCTGCAGGCAGGTTTTCCCTCCTCCAGGATGAATGAATGACTAGTTTGGATCCAGAGGTAGAAAATTTTTTTATGAATAAAAACTGAGCAACACAACTTCCAAGGTGCACACATGCACCCGCACAAATCATCATTCTTTCTCTGTCATTCTAATCCACTCTTAATTATTTCAGTTCTACTTTGTTTATGTTCATAACCTTATATGTAACTTTAGATCAGTGCCAATCCTTTCCAAATTAATTTCTTGCACACCATAAAAGTTCTCATTAACAGGTCCATAGGATTACAAATGGCCCACTGTGAAGAAGCAAAGACAGTGCATCTGCGTGCTGGTAAACAGAAGACCCGCTGACCATTCAAACACAAAGAGCGATAAGTTTACATTTTCGTGTTTGACAGTCAAGGTGTCTTGGATGTCTAAATGTGCCACCATGAACACGTATCAGATAATACCAGCCTTCTTTGATTTGTCAGAACTGACATGCAGAAACACTGGAATGATCCACGGACAAATGCGCAAACATGCGGCAGGTGATACTCACAGGGTTCTGATTGGCTTGGAAGAGTCACGTGATGTTGCTTCACACCATCAAAAAGCAGCTCTGCTCCTCCTCTACATGAAGATAAACAAATAAAGAAAGCAGTCACCACATAACTATGAAAACTGGGCATTCTGCAACTCTACATTCAATCGTTTATTTGTAAAGTACTTAAAATTTGATTAAAAAAAAATATTAGCAACATAGCAATAAAAGGTAGATCTGCAGAGGGCTGAAAATGAAAACACCTTGCTGTTTAAAAGTGAAACTGAAGCTTATGTCCTCTCCATTTTGATGGGCAATAACATATTACTTGTGAAATGTGGATATTACCGGTACAGTCATGCTGCTAACATAGTAGACCCCAAACACGGATCAGCCTGTGCCTGAATTACCCGCTAAAAGAAAACTTTTAGTGAACAAGGTCAAACGCTTCTCATGCTGAAGAGTGTAAAGAAACAAAACTTTTCCTTGTACTGCAGTGAAAATGGAAACGAGATGTACTGTATCAGATGTATTGGTCCAGGTCACAGCAGGACAAATCAAAATGCAGCTCTGTCATCTACCTGAATGCTGAGTGACACATTTGGACATTTTCTCTGACAAAATCCTTGGAGTGATCACCCTAACAATCAAATGTTTGCACGCAGCTTTTACCATCATCAGCTGTTCATATATTTTCCTGTCCATATATTTTGTTGCATTACAGCTGCAATACAGCCTCACAGCAAGAAGGTCCTGGGTTCTGAGCTTGCATGTTCTTTCTGTGCCTGTGTGGGTTCTCTCCAAGTACTCAGGCCTCCTCCCACCGTCCAAAGACATGCATATTGTTCTGATTCTAGCTGATGACCTTTGTTGGAAAGCAGAGATGTTTCTTGTAGTTGGTCACCAGGTTTGTCACATGGTCAATTTGTGGGAGTCAGAGTTCTGGCTGGGTTGATCAAATACTCACTCAGTGAAATGCAAATCAACTTATAACTTTTATATAATGTGCTTTTTCTGGATTTTTGGTTGATATTTGTCTCTCTATTAAAATGAAACTACCACAGAAATAGAGACTGTTCCTTTCTTTGTAAGTGAGCAAATTAAAATTCAGCAGGGGATCAAATAATTTTTTCCTCCACTGCATGAGTGACTCAATGACCCCTCATGCTCAATGCATAGGGGCAATATCATGCTACCATCAGGTTACAAATATTTTATAATAGGATGAAGATGATCACTCAGAACTTGGCATTGATTTGCAAGGATCCTGTAAGCAGGCTTGCCACTGTGTTACAGCCATCGGCTCTCTTCACTGTTTAGGTTTTCCATGGAATTTGCCACCTGTTCTTATCTTCTAAAATCCCAGAAATCATATTAGGTGTGCTGAGACTTGATCTTGGTTTTTTTAAGTTTCTAATTAAGCAAGCAACCAGGATAAAGCTGCAAATGGGTCAGCCTAGTAAGCCTAGTCTCAAGCCCTTATTTTCTCATGCAAGTCCGACTCTAGCCCGAGCCTGGGGTACCCAGCATGCAGTTCACTGGTTATATTCAGCATGCTGCGTTTGTTTTAATGTAATTTCATGAGCTTGTCGGAGAGACTCCGTGTTGGTAGCTCAATCCTGCTTTCATCAAAAGACATTACGAGACTAGCAGCTGAGAGCTGAGCTGCAGGAGAGGTTACCGGTGCGGTACACGGTGTGCTGCAGCTCAGAGGACAGATTTCTACAAGCTCCAAACACGCTGGTATGTTTTTGAGCGAGTGCTTAGCAGTGGGATCAGCCAGCTGTCAGAACTTTCCACTTCAGTTGTTTTCAGTTCTGCAGCTGTGCAGCCTTACATGAGAGTGTTTTCTCCTAAATGTGTCGAGCTAACAGCCACGCTCTGTCTGAATAACTCAGAGAGACACACCATTTAATACAAATCGCTGAAATTCGCTTACCCAAACTCCAGATGAATCGCTATGGACGCTGCCATATTGTCGCCACATGCAGGAAGTAATGGAGGGGAAGTCGGAAATGACGTATTTGGAAACGTCAAATTTTTAGTTTTTCTGTCTAGTCACGAGGAAACGTAACCATCAATCTGTGATCCTATTATTATTATTATTATTATTATTATTATTATTATTATTATTATTATTATTATTGTTGTTGTTGTTGTTGTTGTAATTTATACAGTCCCTCTTGTTCTGAGTAGATCTACTAAACTGAAGTGATCATAATCAGAGGATTAATAATACACACGCCTATATAGTATTGCCTTCCCGAAATAAACCGAAACAGCAAACAAACAGACGATCAAACAAAGAACAGAAAACACCGATGATTCATTCAGTAATCCACTAAATATGGATTCATATGCATAGAATCAGTAAATTATTCAAAAGCGTAATTTGAAGTACATTAAAGGTCAGTAATTTTATTCATTTTCTTTTTTATTGGACAGTTTGTCATTTACTTTTATTTTATGTAATGATGAGAAGGGGTTTTGAGTTCTTGCGTAGATGTTTATATATAGGATACAGGGTGGGTGTCCGAAGTGGGAGAAGTGATGTAGAGGAAGCAGGAGGGTGCCATGTTCCATGTAATGCCACTGTGCCACACACTTTTTGTAACTCCCTGTATGAAGCGTGTTTATCTATCACCCTGGGACTGCAGAAACTAGTCCAAAGGAAAATGGGTGGATGTTTATCTGTGTGTTCGTGGTGTCAACATGATAGTCACAACAATTTGAAGGTGTGGACCCTAGGTTAGGAATTTACACTTGGATGTCTGATTTAAACTAAATGTTTTTAACTTTAATGTGTAAAAAAAAAAACCCAAAACAATATTTTTATCTGCACATATTCTGCATTTGTCTTCTGTGAAAATCAACATGTATTTTACATGCAAATGTCTTTATCCAATTTTTGATTTATTGAATATATTCTTGCATATTCCTGTCAGATAATATGCATAGGGTCTTTGAAATTTGTTTATATTTTTAAGCCAAAATGGGACTTTATTGTTATTGACTGTTATTGTTCCCATTTAAAAGCCGCTATTCCCTTGGACTTGACCTTATTTTGAAAAATCATTATAATTTGAAGCCATTACTTCATAAAGACACCTCTCTGTCACCTCATGTGCGAGTCTGCATGTATTTGCACTCTTGCCTATAAATACGAAATTGTGCGGAAGAATGGCATGGCGTTGTCCGTCGCACCTTTCACACATACATCTTCAGTCAAACTGGTGACAGTTCCGGTCCGAGCATACGCTACAGAACATGAAGGATGAGGAGGGGGTGGGAGAGTGTACGGTCAGAGGTTTGAATTGCAAATCTGCTGCCTTCTGTTGGCGTCCAAGCCTTAGCAGGCCCGTCCTTGTCTTTATTCATGTGTTAATGAGGAGTCAGTGCAGGGGCAGATAGACAGATCGACCAGGGGCCTGACGGGTGTGAGGGGAGTGTGAGGTGTGGGTGGGGAGGCAGGCGGGAAAATTAGGGAGTCCACTGATGGCGGAGGCTGCAGTGGACTTTTTGAAAGAAAACGAAGACGTGATTATGATTGCAGTCTTTTGTCCGTGCTGCAATGAGAAATATCCAGACGAGTGAAAACAGCCATGGGGTGAGCTCAGACGTGTGGGTGGGATTTTTATGTCCCGAAGTTTCATGGTTATAGAGTGAGTTATCCAGTAATGATCACACCATCGCTGCTTGTCATGTCACATTTGCTAAGCTGCTTTGAGGTTCATGTACAGCTGTTATGGATAGTACGCAACATTTCTGTTGTACAAAGACGGATTTTACTTCATTCTCTTTAAACGGCAGACACAGCCGTGACCATGACGCCTTCATTTCAATACGGAGTAAACCTGAATATTTTTCCCCACTTTGTATTATTCATAAAACTTTCATTTATTTGTTCTCTGTTTTACAAGTTAAAGTAAAACAACTTAAACATGCATCTTCTCAAGATTTTGTGAAAAGGTCTGAATGAGTTCAAAGTTTACCCCCCCCCAAAAAAACAAATCTAATGTTCACACTGCAGTTCTTCCTCTTCTTCACCTATCATTTTTAATTACAATTTAGTTAAAAAAATATGAGATCAAATATCTTAACTGTATTATTCTTAGTTTGCAATTTTATGCCTTGAATGATGATTGGTAACTTGGTATACCTATTATTTTGTTCCACCTTCGATCTACAGTATATCTGTCCAATCTGCAGCCATCTTCACCTCTCAGGTTGGATGAGAAATGGGAATCATCACTTTCTTCCACCAATATCTGCCCGTGGATGGACAACAATCTTCAACGTCATGCTGCCAGGCAGCAGCTATAGAGCAGCCAAGGTCACACATGATCAGATGACAATGACCAACACGACGGATTAGCTATAGAAAGAGTGGGGGTAGAGATTAGGGATGAATTGATGACAGTTGGCTGGCTGACTGGCTGGCAGGCCTGGGAGATCTTGGGTCTGTTTCAATATGGAACATAAAGAGCGGAAATTAACATGTGCCATGATACCAAGCAGGGAGAATCCTCTTAAAGATTACATCCATAACACGTTACGCCTATGGAACTGTATAGAAAGGGGAGACAAAGACAAGAGCAAATTATATATATATATTTGTTGCGGTATGCTGTTTGATTCTATTGTATTCTTTTCAGTTTTGTTCTTTTATGTTTACCGGCTAATCTCATTAAAGCAGTAATTTTTCTACTTCATGTTTTCCAAGGGACATGTTTTGGCTGGAATAAAGATGACCTCTTCCTCAGGGTGCACTGCTGCCTTCTTCATGAGGGATGTAAGCAGCAACAGCAGTGCTCCTGCAACATCTGTGTTGTGGCATACATACACAGACAAAAGCACACGCTGATACACAAACACATGCATGCACACTTAGGGACAAACGCGCACACACGTGTGCACACCCTCCATCTGTCTTCCCCCCCCCTCCTGCTGCCATCACCATGAGTCTGTCTGCAAAACAATGTGTGATGCTTCACACAAGTTCATATTATATGATTAATTTTCAGGTGAACGCAAGGTTTGTTAAAACATTAACACATTGGCTAAAGTGTCTGAGAAAAAGTGGACAAACAAGAATGAATCATGATCCATTAAAACTCAAGAAGAGCTGCACCACCAGCTACCTAAACCTAAACTGGACCAGGAGTGATGATGGTGATGACAACAAGGCCCGATGAGGGTTAAAGTTGTAAACTGTATAAAAGAAGGACCACCTTTTGTTTGATCAAATGGTGACCCCTACTGGCTTCCAATCAGCATTGCAAGAAATTGACTTCTCAAGACAACGTTATTGCTGGTTGTTAGTCATTATTTGTACAGTGATAGTGGAGTATGTGTGCATGCGCATAAAAACGATGCCAGGGCAGTTCAGAGTTTTATGCCAGAATATATAAAGGAGAGAAGCTTTTAAATAAAAGTAGTAATACCACAATGTAGAAATATTCAAGACCTGCATTTGGAATTTTACCTATAAGTACATTAAAAATTGCATTGAAAAGTATATAAATAGAAGCAGTGAATATGTTGAAAAATTGAGGTTTTATTACAAGTATTATAATAAATCCAAAAAAGTTATGCCGAACTGACAACATTTTATAAATACCTAATCAATGGCGATTGTTCCTTGTGCCAAATTAGGGTCAAAAGATGGAGGATGACATTTACTCTCCAGATTGTGGAGCCTCTTGAGGCAGACTCTTGTTTTGTGATGCAGGAGTTTCTAAATGAAACTGATCTGTCTCTAAACATTGATGCTTCACGCACATCTTCAGCACAGATGATTTATACAATAATCACAATTTGTGTTAAAAGGGAGTTTTTCCTTCCCACCACTGTCAAGTGCTTGCTCATATGGAATCCCCTGTGTGTGATTGTTGGGGTTTTATCCCAAATACTGCAGGGTCTTTACCTTACAGCATAATGCACTTTGAAGCAACTGCTGTGCAGTTTTTGGATGGTTTAGTCTGCAGTGTTTACTACCTGAAGGAAATCTACATCTTGTAGCAGGCTGCACAAAACAGTTTATCAGAGGGACGGTTTAAGCTGAGCAGTTTGAAGAAAAAGTTAGAGAGACAAGGTTGAGATGGTTTGGACATGTGCAGAAGAGGGAGCTGCCAGGTGGGTGGAAAAGATGAAGACCTCAGAGGAGGTTCATGGATTTAGTGGAGGAGGACATGCATAAGGTTGGTGTGGCAGAAGAGGGTGCAATGGAGGCAGATGATCAATCACCTTTGACCACCAAACCAAATATACTTTAGCTTACAGACTACACCCCTGTGGGTGTAATAAGGGTACCGGTGTTATTCACTTCATCTGTCAGTAGTTTTATCATTGTGGCTGATTGGTATATGTGCATATACCAATCAGCCACAGTGCTGTGTGTGGAATTGAACAGAAATGACTACAGTATTGCTTATCCCTTCACTTGATTTGATGATTATCTGAAAAATCAAAAACTAAATTTTGTCTTTAAGACACAATCTGATCATTAACATATAAAGGTATTATAGACAGGCCAGACTAGACCTGGAACATGCTTTCACTGCAAAAAAAAAAAAGATTCAAATGCATCGACACAAGTAATTTTATTTGAAAAAAGTGAACTGTACAGAACATTAAAAAAAATGAAATCAGTCCCAATCATTTCTTGACATTTCCTTTTTGTTTGTCAAGCCTTCAGAGCATTCCTGTACAGCATTCAACAGAGGACAAATAAAAACATATTACATCATTGTAACCAATGTTATCAGTTTTCAAACCTAAACCAGTAGGCATCCTCTTGGACTCGAAGCACACACAATAAAGGTGGCATTTCTCTGTATGTCTTCAATATTACAATTCATGATTCAGTGTTTTTTTTTGTTTGTTTGTTTTTTGCTGACTAAACCACGCCCCCTGTTGGACCCCAGTGGGACTGTCACATGGCTCCTTCCCTCATGAACTCTCGATCAGCTCAGCTTATCCCAAACTAGAAAACAAATCAAACATCCATTTAAGAATATCCCAGTATTCCACTCCTGGATGGAAGGGCAATTTTCAGAAGCACTTCTGTTTAACTGGTATCCGATATGACTTTCATCCATTCAGTTAAGATTTTAGGATTGAAGATTTCTTAAAACATCCAGTCTGTTCCTTGGGGTTCTCAGCATTTGGTTGAAACGATTGCATAGCCCTGAGAGTTAGCTTTAGCCCCCTCAGGCCCTTTAGCTGTTAAAGCAAAAACATAGCACAAGATAGTCAAGCAAAATGTAACCCCAAAGAAATCAACCCTTTACGGTCATTTTTAGCCATATTGCTGAAACACAAATTCAAACACACAAACAGAAGATGTTTTTTTTTTTTTGTGGTACATTTTTTGTGGCATACTATTAATTCATTCAATTTTCAAAGCTGAAAAGAAAAAGTAAATGAAATGCAAAAAATTAAAGATTTCCTCTGTTGGGCATCTTGAAAGATTTTCCACAGACACAAAATATCTTCACTGAATCATGTTAGATTTCTTGACTTTGACACAATTGTGTATTAAAATTACTGAATTGTTATTAAAACAACATTTTATTTGGTGAAACATGTTCTCGGTCCATCATGCATCAAACATTTTTTTTTCCAGCAGATTTATAAATGGAAGCCAGATTCAAACTAAAGCATGTTCCTTAATGTTTATGTATTAAGTGAAACATTGCTTTAACTACATTTAAAGTGTAAACATGAGATTTTTCTTGTCTTTTGTAATACTGTTTTAGCTACTTTTGGTGCACAGGACACACAATATCAAATGGATAAGTCAAACAGACACAACTCCGGGAGGTTGCCTTGCCCTCTTAATGTTTTTAACCACTCACAAAGTCCCCATATTGAAGTTGCTGCATAACTTCTGCAAATGTTTCATTTCTGGTACATTTATTAATGCATGCCAGATACATTTTTAATGGGATTCAATGGGACTGCATGGATACATATTTCATGAGATTTTATGAACAGGGTTCCCTCAGAATGAACACTGACAGATTCTCTTGAGTTTCATGAAGCAATGTCCATAATGTTTTGATATCCTTTGATCATAATGAATAAATAAGACAAAAAAAAAATACGCATGAAACTTTAATGACATACAAAAAATGAAGAAACACACATGCTTACCAGCAGACACACACGCTCACTCATTCACACAGACTAAACATCTATATGAGCTATGCGAGTTATTGTTGTCGTTTTGGCTACAGTGAGACAGGAGTCGAGTGTCTGTGTTTTACAGGAGCAAAGCCAAATTCTGTACCTCTGTTTGGCACAGCGTGCACATTACCGTTTGTATCAGAGGAACTTATCGCCCTTCTGCTCCATCTTCTGTTCCACTTAGATTAGTTTCTCTCCTTTGCATTTTAATATTTCAGCAGTAAGTGAGGAAGTCCGCAGAGAGGAACGGAGGAAACTCTGTGCCTCATTTTAAATCCACAGTGAGTACAACGCATGTTGCAAGCGAGAACCTTTCTGTGTTCCTCTTACTCACTGCACATGCTCTTTTAGCTGCCTCTTCTTTCACGCTCCCCTTTTTCCAGTGTCCGAACTGAACGCTCCCACTCCGTCCTTTGCGATGCAAAAAAAGACCGTACCACTATGAGCGGCAAACTAAAGCACCTGCCCTATAGGCTGTCAGGGCAGGTGCTATAGCTCGCTGTGACGCACAGGAGGCTCTAGCTTGTGTGATAGGGCGGTGAGGACCTTGTCAAACTTCTCGTAACGCTCCGATTGGCTGCCCTCAGAGCCGCGGCTGCCCCAGAGTAGACGCATCTGAAACTCCGTCTGGAAGATCTCACGTATTTCAGCTTGTTCCTGAAATCCTGGAGAGGAGATAAATTACAAATATAAAGAAAAACTGTATGGAGAAATACAAAGACTAAACCCAATAAAAGGCTGCAGACATTTTCCACCCATTCCACCATTTATGACCAGTTAACAGCACAAACAGAAAACTGGCGCTTTGAGATGTATGAACTTCATTGCCCACGCCGCTGAATTTCTAGGTTTAATGATCACCTCCCTTTACAGCGAGTCTACAGGGAAACCAACCTCTATGTCCCCAGTTCTCAATAAGGTACGCACACTCAAACCCTACCCTGTAAATGGATTAGAGACAGTTTTACCGCCATAAAATTTTTAGCTGGACCAACTTTAACTGCATGACATAAGCATTCCCACTGCTGATGAAAGGAGCAAGCTGAGGTCAGGGTGATCAATAGCAGTGTATGATGGAAAACAGATGAACTGAGAGCTATTGATAAACTGAAGCAGTTACTGCATTACTGAGCAAATGGAGACCCAGTGGTGAGGTATTAAGGATCAATACAATCAGCATATTAGTAATGACATGATTATTACATCATATAAATCAATGTTGTGACACTGAACACACAGCAATGCATTACAAGGTTGAGATATAACAGTGTCATAGCTGACTGCTCAGTCCATCAACACACAGACACAAGCTATTTTCTTCGGGGTGCTACGGGGGTGCTATGACTTTTCCAGGGGAACAATAGCACCCCCATGTTACAGCAAAAAAATGGATGTAGTAACAGCTAAGGCAGTTGGGAATGGGATTGGTTTGGCAGAAACTTGATCATAGATATAGATTCAGAAATCCAGAAAGTTAATACAAACTAAAAGGAATGTGAAAATCTTACCCTGTAATTTTGTCTCTACGTTGGTTCTATAGAGTTCCCCGTGATGTGCAATGGTGCGAGCTGCCTCTAGGTGGTACATGACTACATCTACTCCAACCTCTGCACTCTCCCAGGGTTCCAGTACATCCCCAAGAGCCACACCACGCTCCAGTAAAGACAGGACAGGAATGATGTGAGGGAAAGTGGTGTTGGACAGAGCATTGGACTCTGGATGCAGAGAACAGTTTTGAGTTTAGAGCCATCAAATATGCACTTGTTCATTTTTATAATCACACAAACCAGTTACAAGACTCTCACCTTTGCCATCATTCACATTCTTCATGAAAGGCTTGAGTTTCTTCTCATATAGAATAGCGCCCTCTGTGTGTCTCTGGCGTAAGGTTACCCAAGTCTGCTCCAGACGGGAAATCTGAGGTAATGAAAGACATGACAAAAAAAAAATGCATTTGACACCAACTTTGATGGATTTTCTGCACTAATGATACTAGCCTCTAATTTTCTTACCTGAGGCAGCTCCAGGGCTCTCATCACAGCAGCAAAACCAAACATGTTGCCCAGGCTGCTTTTCAACTCTGCTGCTAATTGAATGGTCTTGTGGAGCAGGGCTGCCCTCTCCTCTGTGCTTCCTGTACAGCCTAGGAGGTCCACAGCCATCATGATAGACATGGTGTAGAACCTGAGGGAGGGGGAAAAAAAAAAGTGATGCAGTTTAATTTTTTTTTCTTTAAAGCAAATTGCTCCTGATCGAGAAGCAGGTGATCAGGAGTCAAAGGCTATTAAGAAAAGCCATCTAGAATCCACATCGCTGCAATGTAGTGAGTAATTGAACTGGATGGAGCCTTGAAAATGCTGAAGAAATGCACGATTTAAAGTACTCTGAATAATTTTACAAAACGTTTAGTGTGGGACTTAAAGTTGAGGAAAAGGGAGCTATAATGCACAGTATGATGCCTCCCATTTACCCCCACCACCCCATTTACTTTTTAAAAACTTTGACTGCATTTCCATGCTGTTATATTGAGGATATATTTATTAAACAAGCAGAGGAAAAGGGAAGTGCAGCAGGAAAAAAAAAAAACGAAATTGAAGACAGTGAGCGATTAGAGAACACGAATAAGGCAAAGCAATAATCAATAGCTGGACTAATGTAAGGGTTACTTGGTAATGCATAAAGGAGGACATTAGAAAAAAAAAAATGCATCTGCACCTCTCCAGTAGGTCAAGTCTCAGTTGGTGTCCATGGGGTAGTGTCAATAACTCAAGCCCTGAGGACACTCCCATCATCCTTTGCATTTCTGGGGTTACACTTAATATTCTAGCAACCTGCCCAAGAGAGATGAAAAAAGATGGTCAGTTAGTTATCTCTGTGTTCATGTTTACGTGCTTACATTTATGCCATGTTACATGCATGCCTATTTCTGTGCATCCATCTTTGACAGTAACATGCATCTCAGCAATGTATGAACATGCATTTAAATGTTTAGGGTATGCGTTTGAGCTTGCTTGTGAGCCACGTGCATTTACTTCGTACCGTGCAGTCCACCATGGTAATATGTTTAGCTGCAGTCCTTGCATCCACCTCAGCCAGCAGCTCTTTGACTCTCTTCAGCACAGACATCTCCAGAGGCTTATTCTCAGCCGGCATAAGGCAAGACTCATACCTGCACAGGAACGATTACATCACCTTAGAAAATACTGAGCCATGACAGGACAGGAGTGCTAGCGAGGATACCAGAAAAGGCCCGACTTGTTTGAAGAAAATGCAGAGAATGTGACTTTAAATTGATTATGTGGCTCATGCCAATATCTCAGTTTATAATCTAATAAGAATTTAGTGCTCTCAATGGCAAAAATAGTCCCTAAATAACCACAAAAAAACAGAGCATGGTGATGTGCAATTTCATGTTCATCACCTGCTGACAAAATCTGCTGATACCAATACATCCACTCATAATACTGACCATGCTGATGCATCAGTTACCTGCGTATACTGCTGCAACATCAGCTGGTACATAAGATGAGATGTCCCCAAAACAATAGTGGCTTTTTCCTGCCAATTTTTCCCAATGTTGTGCACACCAATTTAGCAAAACTCCCACTGCACCAGAATTTCACAGGGGACACAAGGATATCCAGAGGTACTGCCAAACTTAGTGCAACCTGCCATTTTCATTTTACAAGCCTCATCTGCTGTGTCCTCCCAAGGCACTGCAAGCCCAATAAAAACAGTATCTGCCGTGTCTATGACCAGAGCAAAAAGCCTGCCCTCGAGCTGTTTCCCCATAGGATTATCAGTTGCTTACTTAATCCTGTTTTTTATTCTATTCATTCATGACTTTACTGCAGAGGCTGTCAAAACTTCCTCACTCATATTTTCACACTCTATAACAAAATGAATGAAAGTGCATTGACCTTTGAACAAAATATTCATCAACTTTCCATAATAGTATCCTCTCCTTTAACCACACAATAGGCTGGCTATCCATCCTACTTATTACTTGCAACACGTAGGTGATATGATATTCTCCCGTCTAATAGCTGCCTTCTGTCCAGCTAAAACATTTCAGTTCTCGATAACCTGCCAATCTGACTAAGTTTTAAGTGCAGCCATATAGTACCTTACAACAAATAGACAAGTGTTTGCCATTTTCTGTGTCTACTCTTCATCCTGTGGACATAATTCATTAAGAATGAAGAAAATTTAAAAGTCAAAGTCCCCACTTTTCCTCTCAAAAGAAGCAATAACATAAGACAAATTCAAGTCATCATAAAGCTCATAAAGCTGGTTTTGTGTTAAATATGTCTTTATCATAAAATATTCCAAGTCAGGTTAAACTAGAGGCTGAATGTCCTTTGGAAACACCATAAAGTACAAATGTGGAAGGCTTGGTTCATGTCTCCTACCTGGATGGTCTAAACGAGGAAGATGTCTCCACTTGCGGGGCACTGAACACCACCTCTCCTTCCTCTCTTGCTCCCTCCTCTATCCCCTCCTCCACTCTTAATCTCTCTACGTAGCCCTTAGTCGGGGGTTTTGGGGGCCCAGAGGGACAAGGTCTGAGGTCACAGTAGCTCCCTGCCATTTCTGTAGAATGCGACTGGAAGTTGGGATGATGGGCTGGTGAGGAGTGTGCTGAGTGAGAGGTATGTGCAGGAAATTCTGGAGGGTTGTCACTGGCTGAGGGGCTGACTTGGGGGTCACTGGAGCAACGCATCACAGGGGAGGGAGGGACCACAGCCAGGACCCGCCCACCTGAGTGGGCTCTCTGTCTGGTGACTAAAGAAACAGAAAGAAGGAGCCTTAAAATCTCCATTGAGTGAGTTAGGACATGTGATTGTGTTTATTTAAGTGTCTGAGTCTGCGTGTGTCTGGTTACTTACTAGCACTATACGCTGGAGACAATGGAGTTTCCCCGACAGGTGACAAGGGACAACGATACTCCTGAATCTGGTCCATGCTCATTGCACAGTTCCGCATTGTGTCTTTATGGTGGTGGATTGTCGACGGGCTGCAAACACAGCATTTTTAGGATGTTAAAAATCTTTGGTTGTTAAGGTAATGTAGGGAACCTCATAAAGCAGTGCCTTTCGGGTTCGGTTGACAGGAATGGTGTGGTAAAGGATGTAAATATTTATTATTTCTGGGTGACAGAAGATGTTTTAGTTGCCATCATGAATACATTTGCGTTAGGCTAAAACCATGTGTGTGACTCAAGCAGGAGCAAAGATTTGTAGTACAGTTTAATTTCTTGTGAAAAAAAATACTGAAAAAAACCCAAAAAAAACTCAATATATAAGATTCATAATTGACGTTCATATCTGGGAACCGTTTTCACCAATAATGCCCAAATATTTTTACTCCATCACTTTCTGAAGTTCAGCGTGTCAAAGCCAAAGATTTATCCTTTGCACCTAACGTGCACTCAATACTCCAAATAAGGCTAACATGTATTTCCACTGTACACAACATATTTGTCTGCTCCTCCTTTGCAGATTCAATTTCAAGTTTCAAACAGCCTTGTTGTTGAAACTTGACTGTCCAGCCAAATAAGTCAACTGTTGACTTTGAGGACTTGATGCCGATTATTAGGGAGGTGCTAATGGTGTCAGTGAAGTGGGGAGGAGGGGGTGGGGTGTCAGGAATGTGAAGGGTAGGTGCACTACCTCTGTGATCAAAAACAACACTAGTGCCACAAACAAATACACAAACAACCTGCAGCTGGGCACAGGTTCCGGCTCTGGTTCTGGTGTTGCCACTGGTGTCTCAACTGGACTGGGACTGTCTGAGTCACTAATCATGTATATAACAAAGCAACAATGATGTTACAGGCCTGCAGAACAGAATAATCTGGATTTTGTTATTGGCTGCTCGGCGATCGTGTTTTTGGGCAGAACGGCGTCTCCACTCAAAAACAGACCTGGCTGCTCGCTCTCGCGGCTCACCTGTGAGGTATGATCTTTTCAGTTGTCAGCCCGTCAGTCATAGTGACGCTCCTTCTCTTGATGTACGCTCCCCTCTGACTGGACGGTGAGTAGGCAGAACCTTGCTTGCTGTTGGAGAGGGCAAATGTGGCCTCTAGATAGCGCAGCGGGAGAGTTCTGCTGACTGGACAGTAGATGTGGACAGTGCTGGACTGGGAGACTGGTTTGCGTTGGCCCACGTAAAACCGCACAAGCTCCTGGACTGAGTCGAAACCATCAGACTCCAACATGTACTGCACCTAAAGATGAAGATATAACAAATTTCTTTGAGTGAGAAGCTCAAAATCCTACCGTCCCTCTTAAATTTTCTGTAAAGCGCTTAAAAGTACAGAATGTAGAAGAAGCTGATAAGTGCTTAAAAAGAAGAAGAAGACATCAATAAGTGGTGTAGCAATTAAAGCTTGGAAACAAAGAGAGTAACAGAGGCACAGCTGGTCAACAAGGCACACCTGTGCCAAATTAGCCTCCACATGTAATTATCTCAGTCATTAGGGGCAGCAGGAGAAAATAAGCCTTTTTCAAACAGATGGATTTGGCACACACACAGACATTCAGATAAATATTAAATGTACGAAGTGCTCGTATGCATGCTGAGCTGAAATGAGAGGAGAGCTCCGAACTGGTAAAGACAGAGGACACGTTTACAGGTCAGATAAAGGTGAAACAACATTAAAGATGGATGCACGGATTCCATTCTGATGCCATCACTGGCACCGTGCGCGCTGACTCAGTGGGAAAGCTCACTGAGGCATCTCAGTGTAACAGAGCCATTGTTAATGTTATTAGTTACGCCTGTGCTTCTCATGCTACCATCATGAAGGGCGTTCATGCAACTTAAAACACCAGCGGCAGCTGATTTGTTTGATCTTCAAGCTCTGAGCAAATTCAAAAAAGTTCATCGATAAAGTAAAACCCAGCAAGGTAAAGGGCGTGATGTATGACTGTTTCAAATTATTATTGTTCATTTGATTATGCAGCCACTAAAAGGGGAATATGTACCTTAGTCTCACTGGATTTCACTAGGACTTTACTAATCTTGAAGTGCAGCACCTCATTATCCCATCGACAGGTCAGAACATAGTCACCCACGTTGGTCAGAGAATCGCGCACAAGGAAATCTCCATTACGTAAAACCAGAGTCTCTGACACCTGGAGAGAGAAAAATATAGACAGAGGATGTTTTAAGCTAAAAACTAGGATTAAAAAAAAGAAGCCAATCATAAAAAGCTGAAAGGAAACTTAACTGACTGAGCTAACAGCTTATGTGTGAATGTTTTCCTTCTGACACTTCTGTCTTTGAATAATTAAATTTAGAGAATTGTGATTATTTCTAACAATGCCTTAGGATAGTTTGTGTTTCTTGAACAAAAACAACAACTATATGTCTAGCTGCCAAACCTCTCCACACTTCTGCGGACGAATTTGATCTGGCAATGAAACATAAAATAATTGATTTTTAAAAAAGATGAATTTCACTGCGTTCTGCACTATTTGTAAAAACAAAAGTTATTTTTGAATTTATTGACAAAACAAGCAATCCAGAAAAGTAGCGTAGCATTCATAGTTAGTGAAACACCTCTGGGCTGTTACCAAACGCTGCAGATGTAGCCCTGGTTCCTGTGAGAAGAGATCACAAATATTGATCTAGCAGCCACGCAGTAAAGGAAAAATATATTTCAAACTCAGCAATTTTCCTCTTTACAACAGCCTTCAAGAAGGGAGAGAAAGTGGAATGTGCAAATCTTTAAATTCATTCAATAAAAGAAAACAAGGCATGGAATATGAAACGCAACACAGTCCAGAGTAAGAAGTATCTAATACCAGCAGGAGGCAGTATAAACACAGGTCAAAGGCTCAAAAGGAGGCACTTCCTCTTCTTTTTGTCCCATTTTCAAACATAACAGAGTAGATTAAAAAAGATACTGAATTATTAACAAGGAAAGCCATACTGATCAATAAACTCATGTCATACACTCAATTCTTACCTTTAAAATGAAGAACACAACAAAAAGAATAAATTGATCAGAGAGGGAGGAATGCAATCTAGGAAAGCTAATGTACAGTAACCGCCCGCAGGGTGCATGAGATCTATCTGCTAGGTATTGTTTTGTAAGCAGGAGGCTGGGGTTTCCCCAAGTTTACACTGGGGTAAATCCATGAATAAATGAATATTTTATGTAAATTCAAAGGGGAAAGACTCACATATGGTTGATTTGAATCTGTGTTCCTACTGTGTGTGTGTGTGTGTGAAAGAGAGACAGAGGTTGATCAAGAGACGGAGGCTGTGTATGGAATACTCTCCACATGTGCATGGAGTGCATCAGAGTCTGTGGCTGTGTGTCTCTTTGTATCTATGCCTTAGTCACCAGCTGTGAAATTCAATTGCGTACATCAGCAACACACGCAGCTGTCTGTTTGGCAGAGTTTCCCTCCTTCTGAATGCTAAAGCAATTTCTACTGAGCTGTGACAGATGATGGGATTCATTAATCAGTGTCACTCTGTGTGTAAAGCATTTAAACTGGGCTTTCAAAGCCAGAAACTTTGGCCAAGTAATCGCTCAACTAACACTGCTGGATGACAACCACTTCAACCCGCACAAGAAACACTCCTGCATTTGTATAATTCACTGAAATTCTGAATGAAGTGGTACAATGAAATGTGGGGGATGGAATACAAACCATGGCAGCGTCAGATCATTTTCTGGATTTTTTTTAAAAGTTTATTTATTCATGCTACACATCCGAGAGACTGTGATATGACACTCAGAAGTTTTTTCGCTCAGATCTTAGCTAACTAAATTCTTAAGCAGAGTAGTCAAAAGAGCTCTGGTGTGATTTGAGGAAGTCAGTTTAAAACTTGGGGCTGCAAAGCTGCTGCTAATCTCTGACCCAAGGCTGGTTTTAGTCTAGAGATAGGGTGGACTACAGCAGAGATCATATCTTCAATAAAGGCTTTTGATTTGTGCATTTTTCCTGTGCATTCCTCAATTATAAACTGGCAATCAGTAACTAAAACTCTGAGAACCCTCGCCCTTAAAAAAATGTCAAATACACAGAACAGAAAACAGAAGCAAACCAGCAACTATGTTCCAATCTGTTTCATACAGCTATTCTTCCAGTGTTATAGTTAACACTCTGTGCAAGTATAACAATTCAACAGTGTACTTCACAGTTTATACCTCTCTGGGTATGTGTCCATGGTACCAGCCATGGCTCCTGATGTCAGCAGGGCTCAGTTTCAGCTCCTCCTCTAGTTCTTTGCGAAGCTTCTCAGGAGGAGACTCCAGCAGATACTTCTCCTTAGAGAACTGTATAAGAAAAACAAGAGAAGAAAACAAGACATCATTTAGGGCTGAACTTGTAGCGTGAACAGTGTACTTATATAGAAAGAAAGATAACAAGCAAATTCTATAGATGTCTTATCTGGCAAAATCCCAGTGTTATTTACAAAGACGATTTGAGCCTATGAATTTATATATATATATATATATATATATATATATATATATATATATATATATATATATATATATATATATATATCTTCATTTGAATAATTTTCATCTGTGAATAATTTAATTGTCATATAATGCAAATAGTATGATAATGTAATATGGGAGTATTGTAAAACAAAGCATCTTTTCCACAAACACAGAGACATGCACAAAAACACACACTTGGTGTTACAGAAGGCAACACTGCAGGGAAGCATCAGTGTGCGCTGCCTCCCACACAAACATGCACGTACTGATTCAGGCACAGACACGCACAAGCACACACACACACACACACACACACACTGAGCAGAAACAATCCAATCGACCCTGACCTGATTACTAAGAGGAAGAAATCATCATGAGCAAGCTCTTATTGTTCTTATATATTATGGAGATGTTGCTTTAGTCTGTAAGTGCGGCCACTCAGGAAGTAATTTGTGATTTTGTATCAATGCAAAAAAAAGAGAAAAAAAGAAGAAAAAAAAAGAAAAGGAAAACACACAATGCAATAAATATGCAAACAAATGGAACATGATTCACATTTCAAAGTGTCATTATTTTTCCACAATAAATGAAAACTGTTTCATTTTGTTTGTGTTCATCCACATAAAATTAAGAATTAATCCACATGTGAAACTAAAACTTGAAGATAGTACGTGCCGAAGTACTCTGCTTGCACTTAGGTGAGGAAGAAAAATGGGAAATCCCACACTGGGATATGTGGGTAATGGGAAGACACCATGAGAAATTATGACTGTGGAAAGATTGAGGTCAGACAAACGACCAAAGATGATTAAAACAGAGGATGCACATACACAAATGCGTGTACACACACACACACAAACTCTTGCACAAATTTGCACAAAACAAGAGAAATCCACACAGGAATAAACACAGTAAAAAGGAAATCATCTTGCCTCTGCCAATATGAAGAGAAATGAGACTGGAGACCAAAATAAACAGTAAACATCCTTGTCACTAAGGCTGGGCTGTCATTCCACCTAATATTTTCCCTCAGTCAGCCTCTCTTTCACTCGGGTTCGCTGTTTTTCTCCTACTTTCTCTCAATTACTCTTTTTCCCTTTTGCCCACAGTTCCTCTGTTCATTCCCCACAGTCATAAAGTTTCAGCAAGACTGTTGTCTCACTGTTGTGTGTCACAGAGAGTGTGATTGAGGATGGGAAACTGTGATGATCTGTATGTGAAGAGTGGGTTGACTGTGTGTATGTGTGCGTGATACAAAGAGCCAAAGATTTGATCTTAGCATCTCGAGGTCACTGCGAGATGAAATTAACTTCCACCAGTCTCTCCATTTTTTTTTTTGCTTCCTTCTCCAATCCTCCAGGGAAAATGGAGGAATATCACCATGGCTCAATCTCCCAGATTAGATTCGAGGTGTGTATGTGTCGTGGTATGTGTGTGTTTGTGTAAAGGGGAGAAGAGGACAATAAAAGAGCAGAGGGGTCAAGTGTGCAGTTATTGCTTTTCCTTGTCTCCGTGGAAACCCAAGAGAGACCTGCGACTGAACTGATGCTCAACAATGGATGCTGTGTGTGTGTGTGTGTGTGTGTGTGTGTGTGTGTGTGTGTGTGTGTGTGTGTATTTTATATATATATATATATATATATATATATATATATATATATATATATATATATAAATAAAATACACACACACCTATATACACTGCTCAAAAAAATAAAGGGAACACTCAAATAACACATCCTAGATCTGAATGAATGAAATATTCTCATTGAATACTTTGTTCTGTACAAAGTTGAATGTGCTGACAACGAAATCACACAAAAATCATCAATGGAAATCAAATTTATTAACCAATGGAGGCCTGGATTTGGAGTCACACACAAAATTAAAGTGGAAAAACACACTACAGGTTGATCCAACTTTGATGTAATGTCCTTAAAACAAGTCACAATGAGGTTCAGTATTGTGTGTGGCCTCCACGTGCCTGTATGACCTCCCTACAACGCCTGGGCATGCTCCTGATGAGGTGGTGGATGGTCTCCTGAGGGATCTCCTCCCAGACCTGGACTAAAGCATCCGCCAACTCCTGGACAGTCTGTGGTGCAACGTGACGTTGGTGGATGTAGCGAGACATGATGTCCCAGATGTGCTCAATCGGATTCAGGTCTGGGGAACGGGCGGGCCAGTCCATAGCTTCAATGTCTTCATCTTGCAGGAACTGCTGACACACTCCAGCTACATGAGGTCTAGCATTGTCCTGCATTAGGAGGAACCCAGGGCCAACCGCACCAGCATATGGTCTCACAAGGGGTCTGAGGATCTAATCTCGGTACCTAATGGCAGTCATGCTACCTCTGGCGAGCACATGAAATGCCACCCCACACCATTACTGTCCCACTGCCATGCTGAAGGATGTTGCAGGCAGCAGATCGATCTCCACAGCGTCTCCAAACTCTGTCACGTCTGTCACATGTGCTCAGTGTGAACCTGCTTTCATCTGTGAAGAGCACAGGGCGCCAGTGGCGAATTTGCCAATCCTGGTGTTCTCTGGCAAATGCCAAGCGTCCTGCATGGTGTTGGGCTGTGAGCACAACCCCCATCTGTGGACGTCGGGCCCTCATACCATCCTCATGGAGTCGGTTTCTAACCGTTTGTGCAGACACATGCACTTGGTGGCCTGCTGGAGGTCATTTTGCAGGGCTCTGGCAGTGCTCCTCCTGTTCCTCCTTGCACAAAGGCGGAGGTAGCAGTCCTGCTGCTGGGTTGTTGCCCTCCTACGGCCTCCTCCACGTCTCCTGGTGTACTGGCCTGTCTCCTGGTAGCGCCTCCAGCCTCTGGACACTACGCTGACAGACACAGCAAACCTTCTTGCCACAGCACGCATTGATGTGCCATCCTGGATGAGCTGCACTACCTGAGCCACTTGTGTGGGTTGTAGAGTCCGTCTCATGCCACCACGAGTGTGAAAGCACCACCAACATTCAAAAGTGACCAAAACATCAGCCAGAAGGCATAGGTACTGAGAAGTGGTCTGTGGTCCCCACCTGCAGAACCACTCCTTTATTGAGTGTGTCTTGCTGATTGCCAATAATTTCCACCTGTTGTCTATTCCATTTGCACAACAGCATGTGAAACTGATTGTCAATCAGTGTTGCTTCCTAAGTGGACAGTTTGATTTCACAGAAGTTTGATTTACTTGGAGTTATATTGTGTTGTTTAAGTGTTCCCTTTATTTTTTTGAGCAGTGATATATATATATATATATATATATATATATATATATATATATATAGACAATGGGGTTATGAGTCAATTTGACACATCAACAAGGCTCTATTCATAATGCAGTTCATGGAAAAGGCTCCCATCAGAGCGGACACACTATCGGAGAGACTGAACAATGGACAGACAATAAATAGTAATTAGATGAGGGACAAAGGCACACACAGGCACACACACTGATCCATCATCGTAAATCCTCTTTGAATCCTGTTTGTACACCTATTATGCTGTTAGTACTTGTTTCCATGCAAAAAGTCATCTAAACAGGTACAGAAACTGTATGTATGATGCATTGAGTGATCTCATAAAGTGTGTAAATAAAGACCATAAATGCTGTTTATGAGAGGGGAAGATGAAACAGGATCAGACTCAATGGGAAACATTAACAGCTAACTGCTTCTAGTTTTTACTATTTTACTATTTCCTGAAAAATATTATAGCTCATTTTGAATTTGATGGCAGCAATGGATCTCAAAAAAAAGTTAGGACAGGGCCATGTTTACCACTGTGTTGCATTCCTTCCTATTTTAAATCAGTCTGTAAACAGCTGGGAACTGAGCACTTGCTGGAAATATGGGTTTACTAGATTTGCAAATGATGCATTATGTTTTTATTTACATTTTATACAACATCCCAACTTTTTTGGAACTGGAGCCAATATTAATCCATCCATTTTGTTGATGGCTTGTCCAAGAGGGAGAACACAAAAATTGCAAATAGAGGGGCCCCAGCCAGCAGGCAGAATCAAACCCAGGACCTTCATGGTGTGAGGCTCCGCTGCTCTGTACTATTAATGTTTCTATAAATTACACAATTAACACTGGCCCAGTTGGTGTTATTCATCCAGCTTTGTTGCATGTTGTAGCAGGCAAAAGAAGAACGGCTCAAATATTTGTGTGGACTTTCCTTAAAACTGTGACAAAGAATCTGTCTGTTCTATATTGTTTTTATTATTATTTTTATTTATATAACACTTTTTAAAGTAAATAAAAGTATATAAAGTAAATAAAGTTACTACACTCAGTAACAGCCCATTTTGTTTACTACTGCAACTATAAGTTGCCTATTTTTTTACACCAACTTTTATCCACGTACAGTACATCAGTCAAAAGTAGCTCCAAAGAAAAAACAACACAAACACAAATTTAAGAAGCACTCTCTCACTTGATTTAATAGCATCATAAAAGTACATGAATGGATTTCATTTGAAAGATGTGTACATACTGAGCATGAACAACAACAACAGCAGTCAGATAGGGCAGCAAAAAAAAAGAAAAAGAAAAAGGCAGACTAGTTGCATTATGAGCCAACAGGCAGACAGACAGAAGAAGAACAAAAGTCAGCACGCAGCAGGAACAGTCAGAAACAGACAGACAAAACAAGTAGCATACACAAAGACAAGACATCAGACATTCTGAAAGGCGCAGAGGCAGACAGACAGACAACAGAAACTCATTAATGTAGACAGCGAGGCAGACTTGCAGGAAGACAGGTAGCCCATTAGGGGATGAGAGAGTTTGGGCAATTTAGCAGTTGATGCAGGACTTCGCTTCCCCAGGGGGTTAGGAGAAGGAGAGGGATTGGTGTGTGTGTGTGTGTGTGTGTGCATGCGTGCACGCACAATGCCGATGTGTGTGGTTGTGCATTCATCCATGTATCTGTAGGTATGTGTGCACAGAGTAAATGTGAGTTCTACATGGGTGGTGCTTTTAATGGATGGGGTTCTGTTCGTGGAGAAGGCTGAGCTGATGAGAAAGGAACTCCAGGTTTAAGAAAAAAAAAAAAGATAAAAGCACGTATTCATGGAAATGGTGTACAGCTTGAACGTGACTAAGGGAGAGTCAGGAAACGGGTGATAGGGGTTAGGGTTTTATGTGTGAAAATGAGGTATAGATAACAACACAGTGCCATCTATCACCTAATTTACACCAGCATGCGCTTGAGCCACCGCTCCTCACAGCATTAGACGGTTTCATCTCATGACATCACCACACTCTCCCTGAGTGAAAATTGACACCACTATCACTCAGCATCAGTGAGCAAAAGAGGAACCATCCAAAAGGAAAATGAAAGGGATGATAATGGGGAGAAATTCTAAATATATGCACATATTTATACATACATTATGCATGCACACTATTTTTGTTGTGTGTGCGTGTTACTGGGCTTGTTTGGTTTTATTCTGTCTGTAAACACTGAACTGGATATTTCCCGTGTTTATTATTTTGTCCAGTGTTCACGCTTTTCTGGATTCTTTTCAGTTCACCTACAAAATATAATGCAGTGATAAAGTATCTGCCCCCTTACTGATTTCTTAGTTTTTTTGTTTTGCATATTTGGCACACTTAAATGTTTCCAATCATCATTTCAGACAAATATGCAAAAAGAAAACCCCTAAGAAATCAGGAAGGGGGCAGATAGTTTTTCACAGCACTGCATATCAATATTGTTTCACTGAGAAAATGAAAGAAACTGAAACATCGCTTTGCATATGGAAGTGTGAGTTTGGGCAAAACACAGCGGGGTAGAGCGTTACTCCACCACAAACCAGCATGTTGCTGTTTGTGGTTTAAAATACTTTCTTCGCTAATTTTTGCTGAAGTAGCACAATGCCAAAGTACCTCAAGCAATTTGAAGTGATACATTCACAAACAGCACCAGAAGTGATGGCATCAGTGAGAAACCAAACGGAAAATGTTTGCTGACAACTCTAAAAACCTGCAGGGAAACAAAAATAAAGTCCCTGGAATTTAGCAGCGTGTACGCAAGGCGAATAAACACGAGGAACGCGTTTCAGGAGGAAAATGCACTGAGAAAAGGATGAATGCACTCTAAACAGACTGCAGCACTTGGATCTGAGCTCATGTCAGACTACACCTTCTTTCTTTTTCAGCAAGTGGGCTGGCCTCTAACCCCGCTGTCATGGTAACACAGAGTTGCGGTGACACTGGCGGTTTGGGTGGTGGTGGTGGGGGAGTAATCCCACTTCATCTGCACACAAACTCTGAGGTCAGGGGTCCAATTCCAGAAGAACCTTTCTATTCCTTGATCTGCTTTCACTTTCTTCTCATCTTTGCCTCTGACTTGAGGCAATAGAGACCTAGATTATTGTATAAGGACCCGTCAATCCTTCTATCTCCCATTACACACCCCCACGCACTCTAGCATATACACATTATAGGGGTTTATGTGTGCATACGTGGCCAAAATCACCCCTCTCCAGACTGCTGTAATCCCTCTGTGCCCTCCAGCCTGATATCCACTGTTATATTCACACTGGTTCTCATGGGTGTAGTAGTCTTTAAGTCACATGTAAAATGATATGAGCATTAGAGGGAAGGGCAAGTAACACAAGCCTTCTTTATTTTTTCTGAGCGAGGCATGAATAGCATTGAATCAAAGCTAATTCAACTGTTTTTGCAATGATGCAATAAAGAAGGCTCAAAAGTGGATTTGATAATCTCATTCTCCGGCTAGAAAGTGAAAAAGGAGTACGGTCTGTGTGATGTGTAGTGGTTTGCTCAAATGTTTGGACCACATTCTCTACAATGTATCTGACAATCCAGCTGGAGAGAATGGTGTGCTAATTAGAGGAGAACCCTCTGTCATCTGCTGAATGATTAAAAATCTGCTCAAGTAAAAAAACAAAACAAAAAAAACCAAAAACTCAGCCTGGTTCAACCTGAGCCCGAGCCGCTGCAAAGTTTAACAAGGCTGAAGCTTATTATCATTTTTTGGGCAGCGTGCCTGGGATTTTGTTAGACTAACAGCTTTTATAATTCATCTTTCATTTACAAGAAAAGCGCACACGCAATTCTCGTGAATGAGTCAGACAACAAAAAACAGCTACAGCTAGCCACAGATGATGTTCTACTTCAGGAGAAATAATTTTGACAAAAGCAGAAGTAAATAGATTTGTAATTGACAAAATCTTCTCCAAAATATGATATATATATATATATATATATATATATATATATATATATATATATATATATATATATATATATATATATATATATATATATATATATATATATTGTGGGGTGTCTTTATGATTACCATGAAGATGACAGACTATACTGAGCTTATTAACTTTGGCACAAAACTTTCATTCAACTGAAAACCAAATCATACATTCAAAAAATAGGATAGATGTTGAGGTCCAGTTGGAGTTTAGGCACAGAATGCGAGGTTCACAGGGGTAATGGGGACAACAAGAGGCACCTGGTGGACTTGCATGGAAATCAGGGAGAACTTCCCCCCTGACATCCACTCACCAGAATGTCTAAGTGAACAAATAACAGGTAAGAGAGGACAAAGCTCCATATCACAGCAGTCTGCAGATAGTCATATCAGTCCCATTGCAGCTCAATAATCAGCACATAAGGTATTTATTAGGTGTTGTTTCTGGGTGCCTCCACATGCTACAGAAGATAGTTTAAAGTAAAACAGAAAACTTCAAACTGTTACAATGCCTCTCTCCTTTTCTGGATTAATCCTACTTTTTATAAGGTGAGAAATGTAATAATAATGCAACTCTCAATAATCAGGGCTCTCTGAGGGTTGTTTCATGTGAGCTCATGTTAAAAAACAAAACAAAAAACTAAAAATAAAACATGCAGGAACAACAACAAATTCAAAGCTAACAAAGGGAATGATGGAGCGATATTAGAACCAGAAAAGTCCAAAACCAGTTGTGCCCAAACACAGCTTGGCCTGAGAATCAAACTTGACTGTGTGCAATGCCCCCAAAAGAGAGGGAAAAAAACACCAAGATAAAAAAAAAATAACAGTGTTGATATCTCATGTGATTGGACAATATCAGAGAAACGGCTAGTCTCTTCAGATATAGCGAGTGATGACTAGTACACAGACAGAGAAATGGAGCGAGAGCATGAGAGTGATAACAGTGACCTTTAATTGTCATTAGGAATGAGTGTCTCATATGTACACACTTGAACACAACCAGGGCACTCGCCTTTTGGGGCAGCTGGATGCTGATATACTGTACCACAGAAATTTATATACTCACACAAACACACACAAATACAGAGCACAGATCTGAGCTGTCAGTCAGTATGGTGTTGGTGCAGAGACCCCCTGTATTGAGTGACAGCTGGTGGACAGGATATGACATACCACTACACTCCCACCGAGACTGCAGGAAGCACAGTGCCACTCTGCACTGCACGGCTCCACTTTCACAAAACTACGCTTGCCTTATGCTGCAAATGCTCTCTCTCTCTCTCTCTCTCTCTCTCTCTTTTTTGTTTTTTACTTTCTCAGGACTTCTTTACCCAGTCTATAACTCAAGAGCCTTTTTAGTCATGAAGTGGTAGTGACAAAACAAACCTACAGGCAAGTGGTACAGTAAAAGGAAGATGGTCAGAGACAAAAAAAGAAAAAGACAAACAATGCCAAAGCCATATGCTGAAGTTGCAGCTACTTTTTTATTTGTATTTTTTTTATCCATCTGAGAGAAACTCTGAAAGTTCGGCCACTGCCACTGCTAAATTTCCCAACTGGCTGGCTCATTGGCCAGGTTGCTGCTGTAGCAGTCCTCGATATTAACGACACCTCCACTGTATTGGACTGCGGCTGCCGTCAGCAGTCCTTCTGCTCTGGAGCGCCACTATGAACTGTTTTCGGTATTATTTCTAGGGATGTCCCCTGTAGCAATACTTACCATACCATTTGACACAAAAATTCTGAAAAAGCTGTGGTACTTGTTTTTCTTTGGTGCCGTAGATACCGAGGTGGCAACTACAAATGACACAGCAAAAAAATACAAGTGGAACTTGTGCAGCTGGATACCTGTGCTCCGGCTCATTCATAAGGAAAGCAAAGAAGGCTATGGAAGTACTTCGAGGGGAGTGAGTGAGGGAACTGATTTGCAAAAGGCAATATGCAAACAATGCTATCACGTTTCTCTGAACAAAGGAGGAAATACTTCCAATTTAGCGAAAACTAAAAGAGCAGCAGCCAGATCTGGTAAAAAAAAAAAATTCACACAAAATATAATTTTAACATTTCAAATGTTTTGTTTAGTATCAAATTGTGTAATTCTACTGGTATTGGTACCAACTACTACATTTCTGGTATTGTGACATCCCTAATTACTGCAGTTGGGCAGTAGAGGACTCTGTTTCTAGACATCTTAGTAAATCTACTCCCAGGGGAAGTAACAAAAAACAGTGCACATGAAAGGTCCGTTAGAATCACCTTTTGCAGGGGAGCACCATGTGAGCTGGTACATCTAAGCACATTAGGTCAAACCACGCTGAACTGAGAAGTGGCTCTGCAGAATCATTTTACCTTAAATACTCCATTCCCTGGTTAAGGTTAAATTTGAAATCAAGTCTGAACATTGGTGATGC
Organism: Pterophyllum scalare; assembly: GCA_024447675.2. Classification (NCBI taxonomy): domain Eukaryota; kingdom Metazoa; phylum Chordata; class Actinopteri; order Cichliformes; family Cichlidae; genus Pterophyllum; species Pterophyllum scalare. Next base: position 43,827 of record JAMQGT020000626.1, on the reverse strand, counting down.
ATCATCACCTGACCTCCCGCTGTATCTTTACATAAAACCAAACTGGTGAGCAAAGCCCTGCCAAAATCTGAAAGAATGAAGACACGTTTGAAAAAGAAAGACTTTAATATTTCCCTTTAATATATTACAGTATCTGTCTCCTCTGTAGACCACACCAGCCTTTTTCTCCATGTCCTTATTTGACTCTGTCATTCATATTTTGATGCCCCTTCTTCTGTGATGCACCTCCTTTCTATTTCGCTCTCTGTCTCTACTCAACCTGGTGAAAAGTGTCTGTCGGCACTTTGATGAGAAGCCCATCATTGATAGTGAAACATGAGTGTGTATGTGCGTGTCCCAGCTACCACTGCAAAAGATATATCTGACAATCAGCTGCCTGAAGGGATGAATGTCCTCTGTGTGGCAGCATGTAAGAAGGTGGTTTTGTTTATTATAATTATGCTTGCATCCACAATACTAAACACTCTGGTGAATTGAATTTGTTATTATTTAGTTGTTTTTTTTTTTTGATCTGGTGAGTTTTTGCACATTGCAGTGCTGTCTGCAGCACCCAGAAATACACACACACACAAAAAAGAGAGAAAAATACATTAAAAGCTTTTTTAACCTCACAAACTTTAACAGAGGAGCCCTTATCCACACACACACACACACACACACACACACATAGCAGCAGAAAATATTTTAATGATGTTTGACTGTTAAGTACAAGTGCACTTGTCTCCCTCACCTCCCAACTCATGGTTTCTTTGCTAAACAGGCCTATAGGCTTCTCTCTCTCTCTCTCTCTCTCTCTCACACACGCGCACACACACACACACACACACACACACACACACAGAGGAAAGTAAACACTCATTTCCCAAAAGAATTTTCACAGATACTCACACCCCCATTTTCCCCCACCAATGAAAATACAAAAACAACCAGAAACAGAGAAACAACAGGCACACAAACAAGATCAAACAGCAACAAGGAGACACGCAGATATGCATAAATACCCACAGACAAGTGCACACACAGGTCGAGATGGAGACGACAGCACTCCATTTTGCTAAAGATACTGCTCACATGTTTAGTCATTAAAGAAACAGTCACCCAGAGTACAGTACAGACTGAAAACACAGATTTAATTAGATGATTCTCAGGATGAAATAAGACTGCTTAGTTCAATGCAATTCAATTTAGATTACCTTAATAGCTGCTTCTGCTAATGACACAGCACTGTATCCACACACACTGAATGGTTATAATTGAATACACCCACAAAATTAACACAATTTACATGCATGCAAAGTCCAGCTGCATAGTCGCCCGGTGACAGCTCAGTGTGTAGGCAATGGAGGGGTTGAGTCTTATTATCTAAGCTCTTTAGCTCACAGGCCTTTATAATGTATGTTCTCAATCAGCTTCTTACTATGAGTGTAGGTAAATGAACTGTATTCGTGTAGCACTTTTCTAGCCTTATTGACCACTCAGTTGCTCTTCCTACCACACACACACACACACACACACACACACACACACAGATGGTTGTACAAAATGTCCAAAGACACTTTAACATGCACACTCAGTGTGTGTTACAACTGAAAAAAAGGTGACATCTCTGTTGTAGCTCTCAGAAGCAATCATCTGTGGTAACATTTAAATTTGAATTCAATGATTGCTGATTGGGTGGCGTCTGCCAAGATTTTAAATGCTAAATATTTATTATTTAATGTTACAGAGAAGCTCTCAGGAGCCTTAAGAAAGACATTTTAAAAAATGTGAATGCTTTAAAACCCCTAATGATTAGTCATTAGGGGTTTTAAAGCATTCACATAAAGCACTCATACAGTAAACATTTAGATGTTTACTGTATGAGTGGCATAAAATCAGTCATCGATTTTGGACACATATTTCTTAACATCCACATTATATGTGCAGTGGATGTAGACATAAATAAATATTGTCCAAAACTCTTCTTATATAACCAGGAGTGGCGCACTCAAACAAGGCACACAGGTACCTGAAGATCTCTGAAAGTTCTTGTCTGTATTACATATTATGACATCATGATATGTCCTAGTAATCACCTAGCAACATGCTAAAATGACCCTTTTTTTGTTTTTGTTTTTTAGCATTTAAGCACCAACAGCATCTTATAAAAGCATCCTATTATTTTTATTTCACAGCAATAACATCTAATTTATATCCACAAAACTTCAATTATGCATGATAAAATATGATGTCATCATGTAGCCTAGCAAACACCTAGCAATGGGCTGAAATGACCTCACTTTTATTTGCATTTGTGCAACTACTACACCTTATAACAGCATCGTATCAATTTAATTTCACAGCCAACAGCACAAACAGGTCAAACAGCACATACTGATGCACCAAAGAGGTGACAGGTAGAGAACAGGATCATTACACTGAATAAACACACAAAAAAGGGCAATACCGACTCCGACCAAACAAGATTAGCGCATATATTCACACCCTACTCTCTTATAGTCGACTCAGCAGTGCCACGCCTATAGATGCTGTTGCCATGGTAGCGCCATGCCCTGCATGCCCCAGCTGGTGTTTCCCTGAGGAAAAATGTCTGGGTGTGTGTTAGTGTGTGTGACAGAGAGAAGGTTAACACGCCCCATGTGTGCTTTGCTCTGTCATGTGCAGTGAGGTGTACCGAAGAGGAAAACATGGCTGGTTGAGAGCAGTCATAATGGTATCCCATTGTATGTACTGTTGTGTGTGTGCGTGCACACATGTGATCTGTTCCTATATTATTAGTCCCTCAACACCTGAGTCATCAGTTTTTCCTATGGGCAAGCGGTTGGTCGAGTTCATAAATCCTAATTCAGGTCCGATTGAAGACAAAACAGTGGACAGAGATACAAAGCTTTAAAACCTTTTACTGTCAACATACTGCTGACAGTGAAAACACAACAATAGATGAAAATAGAGTCATGAAGCCATTTCAGCAGCCCACTCAGTCACACTATGTGTTGCTCTTCTATTACAATGACTCATGCTTTAAATTTACACACATTGCAGTATGCAGTGACCTATGTTTCTGCCAGCATGGCTGAGAGGACAAGTACAACATTTATTAGTCATATTTCCAGCTGAGTTCTTTTTACTAGATCATCACACTACACACGAACTGGTCTGGTAGCACTTCTGATGCAAGCACCAACCTCCAGCGCTGAAAACGAAGCACACACAGAAGGACCTGAAACTGCGGTTCATCTAATGGTCACTTGAGGCTGGCTCCTCAAGGACTTCCATGTAAAAAAATGCCCGACTTCAGAAATGAAATGAGCATACCATGTGGAGCACAAAAGTTAATCGGTCACTCCCAGCTCAATAAAACCAAGACAAGAACTGCCATAATGCCATCAATGACCATACTCAATCCTCACATCTGTGCACAAAAGACTTGAAAGTCATTCTCAAAATATAACCTGCACATAATATAACTCAAGATGTTTGTTAACCCCAAATGGCACTGCTAAACCAACCCTATCCATCTTTGCTGCTTGGCCAAAGCTCAGAGTAATCTCAGGAAAATTGAGGATTTGCTGGTCAATCACTGCAGTTCCACCTGCCTTTCTCTGCTGCTCATAATTCACTTGTCCCTCACTGCAGTGCAATTTATAGGCAGCTCAAATGTACACATTTGTCTGACTCATCACATGGCTTGCCTTTACTTCGCTGCTTTAGCCAATTTTCCCTCTCATCAGGTTTCACTTTCTCCACCCACCACGCTTTAAGCAAACACTGCAGCCCTTTTTTCTGCACCTCTCGCTTTTCTCTCGTTGTGTTTTGCTCTGATCTGATCTTTTTCTGAACTGGTCTGTTTGTTTGTTTTTCTCGCCTCCTTCCCTGACACATAACTGTTAAGAAGGGACAGCTGGGAAGGATGGAGATAAGAAAGTAAGTTGGCAGAGGTCAGCTGTCTCATTTCTTGCTTTCTAACCTGCATCATGCCTGCTCTGTCTTAATATGAACTTTAGTATCCTTCCCACTTATTCCATTATAGCACCTTTTGTCTTTCTCCTCGAATTCTTTTATTCTATAAAATCCTCTGCAGTTGATCTTCACAGTCACTCTTTCTAGTTCTTGTCTCACTCTGCCCGTCCTCCTGCCCTATCCTGCCATCATATCATTCCCGCCTCTGTGCACTTCCCCTCACAGATCCACTCAGCCGGTATGTCAGTGTGTAGCTGCTTGCGCGGAAATGTCTGTGTTGATATCAAACAACAGCGGAGGCATCACCTTGTTCCATCGGTAAAACAGAGAGACGGAGGGAGAGAAAGAAGCTATGTTTTAGAAGGCGTAGGAATAAAAAAGAAAGAAAAGTCTGTATAAAAACTTCACAAAACAAGTGGTTTTATTTGTGGTATTTAATCTCCTCAAATTATACCGAACACACCCCCCTAATTTGGTAATCTATTTAAGCTGCAAAATTTCCCTTTTTTGTCCTCCGGCATGCCAGCACTGCTGCTGCCCTGCATCACTGCCCTGCTAGTTCAACCCCTCCACCTCCCTGTTATCTACCTGTATGTTCCACAGGCTATCTACTCATCACTCCCCATTTAATTGTTTATTTGTTGCTATTAAAATCCCAATATTCTTTAACCCACAGCCTAAATGTGGTCTTCTGTGACTTTAACCTCTATTCCACACTGGTTAAAGAATATCATCACCTTGTCTTTAATTGAAACCCAGGGCTGATAGTGTTTGTGACAGCCAAGACCAGCTGGGACAGCCGAAAGATGCTCTGGGCAGTTTATTCACTCTCCTGGAAATACAATTCTAATCTTTAATTTTGGCAGTGCAGAGAAGAGGCTGCAACTGGTGGGGCAGAGGACTGTGAGACTCATGATTGTCAGCGAACTGTGTTGTTTCTAAAAATGACCTCATTATGGCAAATAGGCTAATTATAGTATAGTAAATCAGTCACAATAAGAGTCAAATTTCCTCAGCTCCAGTCTCCACCACTCACACACACACACACACACACACACATACAGTTTCCCCTACACACACACACACACACACACATACAGTTTCCCCTACACACACACACACACACACACACATACACTTTCCCCTACAAACACACACACACACACACACACACACACACACACACACACACACGCACATACAGTTTCCCCTAAGGGCTGTGCCACTTGCTGTCCTCCTCGCCTCCTTCCCTGGCCTCAACCATTAATGGCTAATTTGCTGGGTTTTGGGGTTATAGGTCTTCACACTGATGGATGGAAGGTCTCAAGACTCATCAATAGTAACCCACCTCTTTTAACACACACACACACACACACACACACACACAAAACAATGGAAACACATACTTATTCATCTAGGTGCAGACATGCATGTATGAATTTAAACATATACTGCAACCTCCACATGGATGCACACACAGATCTATTCCTTATTTGCCATTTAATCGCAAGCCAGTAGCATTACCATCCATACTAAGTCAATCTATCTTTATAGTGACAGGTGTGAAGAGAAAACCACAAACCCACAATTCATTTCTCCAGTGCAGTTTTACTGTAAAGGGACAAAAAGGAAGGAAGCAGCAATTGAAGGACACACAGCAATGAAGCAGTGATGGGAGATGGGGGTTGGTTAAAAGGGACCGTCTTCTTTTGTTAATACTGGCCAATACATCTGCAAAGCCACCCTTTAAGACATCATTAGCATCAGGGCTAGATGGTTGATCTGCATAATACCAAAACAGGAGAAAAAAAAACACACACACATACTGGAAATGAGAAATCATGAAGAGTTTTATTTGACAACCCTATAACCTGCAGAATGATCCAAACCAGACCTATCACTGTTTGTCATTCGTAACTTGTTATAAAACTGTTATAAAACTGCATTTATCATGCCTAATTGTGAAGTAAATAACACTGATTATAAACAATCACCAGGTAACAAACTTCCACTTTTGTCTTGTCTTTGGGTTTAAACTCTGGGTTTCTAGCTCTGTACCTGCGAACAAACCCAAAACTTTGTTTTTTGGACAATGACTTTACAAATTTGTCATGTTCCCATATAATGCCATTTACTGGTGGTTTTCATTCAGGTTTTAACCTTTTATTCCCCAAGCTGTTTTCTCTTCATCAATTGCCTAAAAAAAATGGTCAAAATGTTCAATTAAAAGAAAAAATATCAATAAATTGATGTAACAAAAATTCAATTTGATCAAATCTTTTTTTAACGGTTCAGATCAAAAGCAAAACTTCAAGAGTTTAGAAGAATTTGCTGAGGTTTCAAAGATCACACAATTGCTGGCCCGTGTTGTCCGATCCAACAGACGAGCTACTGTTGCTCAAATTGCTGAAAAATTTAATGCTGCTTCTGATAGAACGGTGTCAGAATACACAGTGCATCACAGTTTGTTGCATATAGGGCTGCATAGTCACAGCCCAGTCAGGGTGCCCATGCTGACCTCTGTCCACCACCAAAAGCGCCAAAATTGGACACGTGAGCATCACAACTGGACTAAAGAGCAATGAAAGAAGGTGGCCTGGTCTAATGAATGTTTTCTTTTACGTCACTTTAATAGCCGGGTGTGTGTGGGTGTTACCCAAGGGGTGTTACCTGGGGAACACCTGGCACCACGATGCATTATGGGAAGAAGGCGAACTGGTGGAGGCAGTGTGATGCTTTGGGTAATGTTCTACTGGGAAACTTTGGGTCCTGCCATCCATGCGGATGTTACTTTGTCACATACCACCCATCTAAGCATTGTTGTAGACTACGTACACCCTTTCATGGAAACAGTATTCCCTGATGGCGGTGGCCTCTTTCAGCAGGATAATGCCCCAAAGCCAAAAATGGGTCAGGAATGGTTTGAGGAGCACAACAAGAAGTTTGAGGTGTTGACTTGGCCTCCAATTTCCCCAGATCTTAGTCCAATCGAGCATATGTGGGACAAACAAATCCCATCCATGGAGGCCCCGCCTCGCAACTTACAGGACTTAAAGGATCTGTTGCTAACATCTTGGTGCCAGATACAACAGCACACCTTCAGGGGTCTAGTGGAGTCCATGCCATGTTTTGGCAGCTGGTCATAATGTTATGCTTGATCGGCGTACACAAGATATATTTAGTTAGCATCTAATATAGCCTGGACTATTACACATGCTCCTATAAGATAATCAACCTTATTTCCCCCATTTGCAGGCTGTCACAAAGTTTTTGACTCCTTTATGTTCATTTAATTGTCACTCTATTCATTTTTTATGTCAACAATGTTTCAGATTAGGCTGAAGCCTATGCTGCAACCTTGTTACCAAGGATTCGCACACATATGGTGACACAGCATCTAATTAATTAGTCACAAACTGACAGCACAAGGATTAATCAGCTTTGCAACTTGAAACACAGCCAAGAGATGTGGACGCACATCTGACAAACACATTTATGGCTTTTGATGTATTTTTTAATTAATATTATTTCACAGATTCAGTTTTCTTATATTTCTTTATGTTGGTCACAGTGTTTATGATTAAAAATGTTTACAACTACAGTATATAAATATTAAGGGATTAGACCCAGCTTTGAGCCTTAAACAAAACTGAAATAGGATTAGACCAGGAGTCACTTCAAAGGAGGACTTTTCCCTGTATGTGCTGTAGGTGAGGGAAAAAAGCGCTCCTTCGTCAAACTAATCTTTTTTCATGTGCTACACTGTCCTCAAGTATAGATGAGTATTGCTACGATTCTCTGATACCAGGTATCAAGCCCAATTCTTAATTAATTCTCTTATTTATTCTTGATCAGTTTTGTGTGTGTGTGTGTGTGTGTGTGTGTGTGGGAGAAGGTGGGCCTGTACAGGTCTTCAGCATCAGCACCTCTTTATTAGTGAGTGAGTCAGAACATGATGTGCTGCTACAGTAGAAAAAGGCTTGAAGTGACTCAGGTGTAAAAAAGCTCCACTGCCATGACATGATGTCATTGTTTTGCTTTGTGGACACTTCACTAAAATACGATTGCATTTCTAAGAAGGAACCGATAGGCCTGGAGGACTACAATTAAGGTGCTTGCAACATGTTTCTTGAATCCTTCAGTGATGGCTAAGTAAATTATTTATTTATTTATTAATAAGAAGAAACACTTGACATCGCTGCTTGTGTCTTGCCTGGTTAGCATAGCTTTATATTGCTTGACAGGTAAGGTATATTAGCACAGCACAAAGACTCAAAGCAGGAAATGATTGGTAACAATTTACAAAAATTCACCATTAGAACATTCTCTACCCACTTAAAAGATGTTTCTAATAAAGCTTTATCATACCTTTCCTGTTTTGTATTAAATTTCAATTACTTTTCCAGAGTAAAAAAAAACAAATAATGTCATGCAAATCCTCACTTTACATTAGAATGCAGACCAAATCCTGCTTATCTGAAGCTTTGTCATTATGGCATCCTTCTCTATACAGCATGAATATGCACACATAAGTTTTTCCAAGTCACAGTAATGCCAAGTCACCTATTGGCTGGCCTTGTAACTTGACACACAAACACACACAGAAAGAGTTGATGACGATGTAGCTGATGATCAAACTTTAGAAGGCAGACATCAAAAGATGTGAGAGGGTAAAGACAATGAAAAGGAAAGACAGGGAAGAAGGAAAAGAAGATAACTGAAAAAATTAATTAGATGAAAAGAGAAAAATCAGAGGGGAAAAAAAGAAAAATGTTTGATCACACAGGCAGACTGCAGATGCATGTCAGTCAGTTTTAACTCCCTTTTAAAACCACATACACACTCACACACTTGTCACCTATGGCCAAGCAGACCAGCAGAAAGAAGCAGCACGCCCTAGAGCTGTGATGCCATTGGCCAGCAATGATGTCATTGTTTCCTGTAGGTTGAGCAGCAAGCTGTACAATTGGCTGACTGAAGCAGACAGTAGGAGAACACTGCTGAGGTATCAGTTCCATTCATCCAAAGGCAGCAAACAAATGTGTGTGCGTGTGTGTGTGTGCGCGTGTGTGTGTTTTTGGGCATGACCACTCCCCACTCAGGCACAGAGGCTGAGCTATTAGGGCTGTGCCCATCATTCTGAGACAGACATTACCTGCTGGGACGCTCCCTAATGGAAGCTTTCTCTGACACACACACTGAAATTTCACTACAATGCACACAATCAAAAATGCATGTAATCAAGCATGCACACACACACACACACACACACACAGCTGATGGGGGTTGGGAGGGTTGAGATGGGTGTTGTCTCCCTGTTGTTACCGGGCTGTTGTCATGGTGATGCAGATGGAGCTTTTACTGCTAGCTGGGACTCTCACTTTGCAATAAAAATGCACACACATGGACATGCACTCTAACACCACTTTTCATTGATGCTTGCACATGCACACCCTTTGAGAGCAGCCTTGCCTCCACAGCTGCTGTCAGGGAACAAAAAAAAACAAAAAACAAAACAAGAAACAGGAAACAGAAAGGGACTCTCTTCAACCGTGTGGAAGAGTGCTTGTGTGCGTGTGCAAAGGTCTTGTGCTTAAACACTCCCGTGGGAAACTCTAGAACACATCCTCCAAGAAATGCTCATGAGACATTAGCCTGTTGTATCCTGTTACAACAAGCTGCTCGTCGTCTCTTTCTCTCTCTCCTCCTTACATTTCCGTACCGCCTACACCTTCCATTCCTCGCCCTGATACCCCCTTTATAGAGAATGATGTCACCCATGGGGTTGTAATTGCCAGTGTAATTGGGAATTTCTGCCAAGACTTCACGTGTGAACAAAAGATGCAAGCCAGGCTTAATTTTCATATGCTGTAGATGTAAATGAATAAGTCCGACATGCACATTACTGATACCATACACACTAAAAGCCACTTAACCAAGCACAATAACACACTTCTAAGATGTCCTGATACAGAAAATAATTGCCTTGCTGGAGGATGTTATTTGCCTGTGCCATGTCCATTACTCTCTTATATCTGGACACTTCTATTACTTCCTTATTGCGTTCAGGAAACATAATAAGTGCTATCTACAGCTATATAACCACACTCTCTTCATCTGTCTCTCTGCTTAAACTAATCACCTTTACTAAAATCCAGTCATTATTGCATATGCCTACGATACAGATGTTCCAGCACGTGATCTGTGTGCCCACGCTGCATTAATTCAATTTTACTGGCAGGAGTGTTACTCTGATGTGTCTAATTTCAAATTTAATTATGTTCAAAAAGCTATAAAATGTCTGTCCGTGAAATCTGTTCTATCTCTAATCAGGATCTGTATCTGATTCACATTAACACCCCAGTCTCCTTCATCAGTAACTAGAAAAGAAAGTAGTGCTGAAGCAATTGATTGTTCATTTAGGAAACAATACTGAAAAAATTCGGTGATTTAATTAAAAAAAAAAGAAAAAAAAAGCCTAATCCAGCCATAATCTCTAAATCTAGGCATGCATGTTTAGGCATGTGCACATACATGACTGACTATCTGTTCCTGTACGTGTGGGGTAGAGAACGATAAGGCACTCATCCACCGGCATTCTCAGCTGCTCTCTGCAAATCACCCAGAGACGCTTTAATGGCCTCGGGTCTTTTCATAAAGGAAAATGATGCATTAAAGTCTCCGCAGAGGTCCAGGGCCTTCTGTAACTCAAACACACGTTACCCAGTGGGATTTATTAGGAATTAGAGCAAAACGCTACAAAGGCACGGGAAGCTGGAAGATGTTCATCGAAAGAAAAAGAAAAAATCTCCCAGAGAAAATGTGTTTGCACTGAACGTTTAGCTTAAATCAGTAAATGAATATTTGAAAATTAAACTTTAGAATAGCGCAGGCTAATTATACTAGAAATGTTAACCAAACATCCATTTACATACCTGACATTATTGTGGAAAAACTATGAGTTGGACCATCTCCTGCATGTCTGATATGCTCTTTGGATTGGATACATAGAGACTTAAATATAAAAGAAAAATCCCCAAAGAGCATTCTTTTTAATAACAAAAAGTCTTTATTCTGATTTTATGGTCATATTTAATCATTCACCAGATGAACTCTCTCATGGTTATCAGCTTGACCTCAACGTCTGGGAAGGTGCTATCGTCCAGACTGCACTCTTTGTGTATCAGTTCAAACCAGAAGGCCCTACTATTTGTAACAAACAATGGACATTAAAGCATGCGAGCACAACTCCCCATGCTAGAATGGCTATTTGTTTCATTTGGTAGAACTGAGTCTTTAAAGCTGCAGCAGCCTGAGATCCAATAGCCTCTGCATTCTCTGAGGTCAGAAGAGGTCAAAGATGAAGCAAGCAAACAATTGGCAACCTCCTGCCCCAAATCCCTTCACTATGCCACACTCCCTCTCAGCTGTGTCATTCCCAGCATCTGTGAGCTTGGCGTGTGCTATGCGTGGATCTACAGGCATGTGTGATTTCCTCAGCGAGAGGCTGGTGTTGGGACTTCAGACGACTGATTTACACACAAAGTGTTCAGCACTCCATGTCAGTTCTAAAAGTTTGCTTGTAACACCAACAGACAGTTTGCATCAATCATCTTAGCACTCAACATTAGAACTTGTGAATGAATGAAGTAGTGAGGACTGAGAGAGACTGAGAGAACAGTGTGTTATTATCAATAAGTGGTGAACAAAGTGGCTGCAATGCATAAACTCAGCTAATGGGCAACGCAATCAACTTACAGTTCGGTCTGTAATTAATCTTTTATGTTCACAGTCAGAAGGTTTTCCCAATAAGATCATTTCTCTTCATTTAAAGCCATGTCTATACTTTTTAGCACCCATTCCTCTGTTAATATAATCATCCTTCAACATTTGAAACCTTGTGAGCAAGCAGCAACCTCAGCGGCTAAAAAAGCCAGTGTGCGAGTATCAAAACCAAAACAATGTTCAGAATTAAGTAAAACAGCCAGTGACTGCGAAATCTGTAGAGGCAAAGACACTAAAAGATGTAAAAACTTCAGTGCAAATATGCTTATTACCTTAAGCCCTCCACTGTATATGTCTGAAGAGAAGAAAAACTTATAATAATGAGCCGAAGGGCACTTTAATCTTACACACAGCCAAGTATTCTTCAGAATAATCTCTTTTCCATCAGTGTCTGCTTAAAGAGCCCAGAGTGTAATTGAATGCACAGGAGCATTTACGGCAGGTTTATGTTCTTATGTTATTCTATTTTAAAGCTTTCCTCTATCATGTCAGGAGAGCAGATGATTACGTGCAGCACTGAGCTAGAAAGCTCCATGATCCTGGCCTGCAGCTACAAGTCATGATATGAAGAGACCATTTCCTTTTTGCATTTCTCCTTGCTTAAACAGTGAGCATGTTATGAGCTTGAGCTTGCATTACCATAGAGTTCCTGAAGACACATTTTCTATTAGACAGTATGCATTCTGCACACGCGCGCGCGCACACACACACACACTACTGGTTATATTTATTTATATTACACTACTAGTGAAACTCTTTCACTAATGCCTTCATGTGAGTGCCTTTAGGTCTGAGACTGATTGCATTCAGAGCCGAGCATTTTAATTTGTACAATCAACCTTGTAAACAGTTAACAGTTATTAGATAACTTGCTCAATGAACCACATGTCAATACATATGTAAATCCACATTTCATCCCTTTAGAAATGAAAGCACTTGTTTTATCTTTTAGAGTACTGGCCTAACAGTGACCTGGAGCTGAAAAACCACTTAACTCTCCGTTCTTTATCTGACGTCCTAAGCCAAAATGAAGATTTAAGGGTCGCTTTAGCACAATGCATCAGAAGGACAAATCACCGCTGAAGAAATTAAATACTTGTGGACTCGTGCTGTTAAAGCAAACTCAACACTTTCCAAATCTGTTTCACAGTAAGAGGCTTTAAGCACAAATGCATTAAGTCTTCTGTTTGGCTTTGACTTGTTGAAAGTTGAGTTACAGCATAATTAAGTGCTGGTTAGGGGCTGCAGGTTTTTGCTTTTTGTTTTATGGATTTTTTTCTTCTTCTTCTTCTTATTTTTTTTTTGTGCCTTTATTGGATTGGTGCAGAGGAGGAATAGACAGGAAATGGACAAGGAAATGAAATGCATCAAAGGTCCAACCAGCCAGACAGTTAGATTAGTTACAAGTCAGCTGGTTGGACAAAGAGTTCCAGATTTCACTCTGAAGAAAGCTGATGCTGTAGAGAGGGCTAAGGACAAAGTTAATAGAAATCTGCTCATAAAACGCTTGAGGTGCATTCAGGGGCAACCACTGATAACACATTTGTATAAGCTGATTGGTTCACACTTTCTCTGTGGTCACCACCCAGCCTCACGGCACATGTGTACCGTGCTCTCAATGCAGCTCAAACTAAATCTTCAGGTATGTAAACTGGAATTAGTTCTCAAAGCAGAATCCCGGTTGCTGCTCGAATTTTTAAACAGTTCTCTCGCAGAGCGGAGCCTTTTCTACCCAATTTAACTATGCAATCATTTTTGAGAGTGAGGCAATTCCTTCACTTACTGTAAGCATCTTTAAACCTATATTCATGCCTTACCAACAAACAACCGAGCAGTCGTGCTAAATTGTGACTTTCCTCTTTAAGAAGCAAAGACAGAGGTACTGTGATGGTGAGTTTGCAAAACCTGTGAGGATATCAGTTGCATCCAAAGCATTTAATTAATGTCAGAGACCCTGTACAGTACCAGTCAAAAAATTTGGACACACTCACCCTTTGTGTTACACAGTTTCTTTTTATAGAGCTAACTGATCTAAATAACTGTTGATCAATTACGCTGGCTTAAACTAAGCCTTCTCCTCAGCTAATGACCAAACAATATTGTTTCATCATCTCCACTATGAAACAGTAACTACTGCAGGCTCGCAGACACACATAGTCATGCGGAAATGAAACGCACGTACGTAGCTGACACATACAGACACACACGCAGGCAGTCTTGCTCCTCATTAGTGCCAAAAACATCACAGCGCTCTAATGAGGATATGGGCTCTGAAACAAGGCAATTTAAGCACACACACACACACACACACACACACACACACGCACAGCTGCCCTTCACACTATGAGCCTGCAGGGTGTGACAGGCAGGCACGCCAAAAGAGGATTTGTGGTGAAAAGCTTTGGGGAGGAGGGCGAGAGGGAGAGAGAGATAGGATGAGTGGAGAAGAGGGGATTACATGGTGAATATTTCAATACTAAAACATACCAATTGGTTTGGGCTCCCTTTCTGGCTTGGAAAGATACACACACACACACACACACATAAAGGCATTAACAGGGCCATATCTTCTACAGCTAGCTTAGCAGTGACTAGACAGGGACTGGGGTGATGGGTAAAGCTAATACAAAACCCAGAGGACCCCCTGGGGATCTGACTCACAAAATGATTGCTGGTGAACCTGCTCTGACAGAGTGAGTGGACCAAAACCAACCAAGCGCTTCCTACCAATTTAACACTATGTCATCTGTCACGTGACGCACAGGAGGAGATGACATTTTGTTACTTTTGCGCAAATAAAGTCAAAGCAGGGACTGTGTAGAGACATCAACATTATATAGGGGACTTAGAAAGTACACTACGCCAGTGCTACTAGGTTCAATTTCAGTTATTAAATTGTGAGATCCTTCTGGGAATGTAGATAATACATGGACAAGACGTACAGATGGGGCATTGGTGCAATAAAGGTCCCCAGTTTAATATGTAAGTTCTATTTGTAGCAGGCTTTCTTGAAAAATCCATCTTCAGAAGATAATAAATATACTGTTTTTTTTAATATATAACCAGAATCAATATTTTCTGTTGGTTTGCATTGCTTCTGTGCTAAATTAGTTTGACAAATCAATACTTTAAAAACCCAGGTAAGAATCTGTTAATTCCCACACCCTGATGATATTCTTATATTCTAAAAAAAAAAAAAAAAGTTTGGCTAACATGATTACTTTTATTAATCTAATCTAAACTTAAAGTTAATGGTGGATTTTTGAAGCAGGAACAACAATCTTTGTGACAGAGTCTATGAAAAAGCAGTTCTTTAAGAATCATTTTTTTCAGTAAGCCTGCCTAATAGTCATACTTTATTGTCTTATTCTAGCCTAATATTATTCAGTAGCAAGGGATTAAATCAAAGCAGCTGCTGGAAGAATACCACAAAGTACTGAATCAATCAGTATCAGTTTGCTGAAAATTGGTTCTCTTTGCCACGGGACTGCACGGCAGAGAGGTGGCATGCTGCAAGGCTGGAGGTCGACAGCAACATTCCAGATACAGTGAGGTTGCAGGAACGCTAAAGGACAGAGAAAACGGCTGCCGGCTGGCACGATGGCTGCCACATGCTGTCAGGTCAGCAGGGAGTGAGGCTACAGCGGCGAGTGGGAGAGACACAATTGGTGGAATGTGGGGGAGGAAGAGAGGGAAAGTGGCCGGTAGACAAAAAGGATTAACTTCAAAAACAATCAAAGTAGAGGAAAAGATCATTTTGTGTATTTTCATGTCTGTGCATCTGTTTATGAATTTAAGTTTTTCTTTATGTGTGCACTTGTGTGTGTGTGTGTGTGTGTGTATCTTTCTAGGGGCTCATACCACTGCGGGAGACCAGCAGGCAGTTATATTGTCCCAGTTACAGAGACGCGCTGGAAGCACTGGGCATAATGCATACACAATAGTTAAGCTGCATGTCTGTGTGTGAATGTGTGTGCGTTTGTGGTTAGCATACTGCAGTCTAGACCAGGGGATCAAGTGTAATCTCCCTTCACTGATACAGCTGATGAGCTGAGGTCACAGAACACCGTCACTGCGTTAACAGCCACATAGCAATGTACTGCTATTGATTAATTCATAAATTACTTTAAGAGATTATTAGACTATATGACCCTTTTGGCTGCAATTGTGGTTTTAAAACTTGGCATTAACAGTAAACTTTCCATAAAGTTCTGTCAGACTCACACTTGTATTTACATCTGAACATTTCTCCTGAATCCAGTGCACCGGTTATGCTACTGTCACAAACAGTGTTTGAAGATTCTGGCATGACCAATTAGTGGAACCATGTGCAGTGAGTTTGTGATCTTGTTGCTTTTGAAATGGT
Organism: Pterophyllum scalare; assembly: GCA_024447675.2. Taxonomy (NCBI): domain Eukaryota; kingdom Metazoa; phylum Chordata; class Actinopteri; order Cichliformes; family Cichlidae; genus Pterophyllum; species Pterophyllum scalare. The sequence continues at coordinate 27,716 of JAMQGT020000626.1, read as the reverse complement.
TGCTCCAAAGACAGAGACCACATCTGTAACCGCTCAGTCAGTTGCCATCCTCAAAGTCAAGAAAGTGATAGTTTCACTTTGCAATCGAATGGGGTCAAGTTGGTAATCATATGCAATCTGTTTCTAACAATATGATGATTAAGTGTGATAAATCATCAAAAATTGCAATTCTCTTGCTGTCTGCTGCAAACCTGTTGCCGTCTACAAACACAGAAACTGACATTAAACAGAAATTAGCTACTTACATCCAGAGTCCATACAGAACCTCATGAATTTGAAATGGAAACTCATAAATTCCTCCATAAATAATGACTTAGTTGCTGCAGGATGGCGATTTAACTGCAAAATGACAACAACCTTACTTTGATATAGAAATAAAACCCAAATACAACCAGTTTGCAACCACCTGAGTCTAGTCTAGCGCAAAGAGGTGCAAGTTGAGTCACACTGATTGCACATTGCTGGCAATCTGTCTGAGGGAGTCCGAGTTGGATCATGATTCTTTGGAGACAGGTTGCCTTGGTTGTGCAGTCACACTGCAATTGAAAGTTTGAAAGTGGTCACTCAAACTTCTGGGCAACCAGCTGGTCACTGCAATTACTTGCATAAAAAAAAAAAAAAAAAATCAGTCCATTCCCAAGGAAACCACCAATTTTCCTAGTTGCATTTACAGTTTATCCTCCTATACTCTAGTGTGACTGAGCCATTATGAAGAATGATTGTGAACCTGACTTATATTATACACTGCATGTGTTACATGTTTTAGGAATGAAAGGATGCTACATTGTTTGATGGAAACGAAAATTATCAACCTACTGATGGCAGAATTCAGAAACACCCCAAAAATCAAACTGAAAAAGATATGCGGCAGACTAGTCCATTTTGCCAAAATGTAATTGCAGCAACTCAAAATGGTACTCAGTAGTTTGTACGGCCTCCGTGTGCTTGTATGCATGCCTGATAACTTCGGGGCATGCTGCTACTGAGACAATGTACAGTGTCTTGGGGGGATCTCCTCCCAGATCTGTACCAGGGCATTACTGAGTTCCTGGACAGTCTGAGGTGCAACCTGGTGGCATCTGATGAACTGAAATGTAATTTTCCAGAGGTGTTCTATCGGATTTACATTGAGGCCAGTCAAAGGTATCAATTCCTTCATCCAGGAACTGCCTGCATACTCTTGCCACATGAGGCCGGGCATTGTTGTACGTACACCAGAAGGAAGCCAGGACCCACTGCACCAGCCAGCACTCTGGGAGTGCTCACCCTGTTCCTCCTTGCACAAAGGAGCAGATACCAGTGCTGCTGATGGGTTAAGGATCTTCTATGGCCTTGTGCTGCTCTCCTAGAGTAACTGTCTGTCTCCTGGAATCTCCTCCACACTCTTGAGTCTGTGCTGGGAGACACAGAAAACCTTGAGGCAATGGCACATATTGATGTGCCATCCTGGAGAAGCTGGTCTACCTGTGCAACCTCTGTAGGGTCCAGCTATCACCTCATGATACAAGTAGTGACACTGACCCTAGCCAAATGCAAAACTAGTGAAAAAAATAGTCAGAAAAGATGAGGAGGGAAAAATGTGAGTGGCCTCCACCTGTAAAACCATTCCTGTTTCGGAGGTTGTCTCACTGTTGCACCTCTAGTGCACTTGCTGTTAATTTCATTAACACCAAAGCATCTGAAACTGATCAACAACCCCCTCTGCTACTTAACTGACCAGATCAATATCCCAGAAGTTTAACTGACTTGATGTTATACTCTGATTAAAAAGTGTCCCTTTAATTTTTTGAGCAGTATATTTCCACAAATGTAAATATATTCTGACATCCTTCTTCATGTCATTTGTGAGTTTTCTGGTTTACTACTGTATATCTGTGTTTACGTTGGGCTCACAAGAAAATATAATTCTCTCAATTTTCTGAAGAGGAAGCAGTTTTTCATTCTGTTGTTTGTCACTACTAATGAGCACTCATGAAGCAACAGCAAGCACACACAAGAAAAACAGCCTGCATTTATTAATGATGGCTGAGATGCACACAATATTCGCACAGGAGGCTCAAGATATACAATAAAATACATATTTGTCATAATGGAAAATGTCTTTCCTTGATATCAATGTATAAAAAAATCATTTTGTAAATAAAAAGTACAACATAATAGGTTTAGTATTGCTAGTTATACTGTAATTACATTGTAAAAATAAGTATCTGAAAAACCAGTTCATTCTAACCTAAACATATCATAAATGATATAACAGCAGTGAACTTTGCTTTCATCAAGGAGCGCTCTTCAGCTGAGAGAAGAGCGATCGCAGCATTAGTGGGTCCTCTAATGATTTCGCACACCAGTGAAACTATCTTTTTTTTTCCTTGATAATGGAAGATCACCAGTTGCAAGTGTCTAACACAAAAGATATAACTAGTGTAAATATTCTAAGAACTGAATACCTCCTGGAGGCAAAGAAAAAGAAGCAGGGTGGTATTGAAGGGCACAGGTAACGACTGTAGCCTTGAGCTCTCTGTCGCACACGGTTTGGATTACGTGGCACACAGTACTGTGCTTGACAGTCTATGTCTAATTGGAATGGATCGGTGAATCAATATCAGCCTATAGACAAAATCACAGTGTTTGTAAACAAACTCAAGTTGCTGAGAATTAGTTGGGTTTTTTTTTCTTACATTAGAAAAGCTCCCACTTAACTCTAGCTATTCAATGACTGCTAATTAATTTACCCCCCACTCACACACACTTAGCCCCAGCAGAACCACCATTACACAGGAACCCCATGACAGATTTAATTAAAATAACTTCATTACTCTGAGCTCTGAATCACTTCACTCTAAACAAAAGCAGATGCCTCTGAAAAAAAAAACTAGAAGGGAAAAAGCCAAGAATCTGTGTGTGTGTGTGTGTGTGTGTGTCTGCCTTTCTCTAAGACAAACATTTGTATTAAATACATAAATAACAACCACCAAGTAATCCAGGATGAAGACTGTCTCAGCTAGCTGTGACACTGACAAAATGTCCTGCTGCCAGAGACAAGGTGGGACAAGTCAACACCTAACATGAGGATTACTCTGCTTAATCGCAGCATGTTGTAAACACAACTCTGTGTCTTTCCTGTTCATAGTAAAGGCATAATTATAACAGCACAGTTGGCTGCAAAAAATGTGTGGAGAAGAGAAGAGAAGAGAAGAGAAGAAGAGAGCTACCACTTCAGTCCAGCACGGAATCATAACTCCAGGCAATAACATAGTTTGGTTCCCCACAGTCTACTATTTCCTATTATCTCATCCATTGTTGTTATTTTCTTCTTCTACTGCTCCTGTCATTACTTCTTGCTATTCCCACTCTGAACATCTTTACCCTCGCAGATAAAATCCAAATAAGCATCACTGCCCCTCTAAAATGAACCCTACTTTGCTGTCCTCGAAAACGTTGACATTTTGTAACCACAAGCTTTTTGCCAATGAGCATCAGATATCAAGCATCACTAATGCAAGTACACACACAGATACATACACACACAGACAAATATACTGTTGGTGTCATTTTTGTCCAGGAATAAGGTCAGATATTGGGTTTCAAGCATCAAGACTAAATTAGACCAAAGTACAACTGATACCGTAGAATACTGTACCACACACACACACACAAACACACACTTTCTTTCCCTCTCATACACAAGCACACAAACTGCAGACACATGTTCCCATGCTTTCTTTCTCAAAAGCTGCACACAAACCCTTCTCCTCCCTCACCACATCCCTCTACCTCACGCGGCGCAGTGTTTTTGCACAGTCTATCTGACACCCAAGTACTGTACAAAGTCTATGATATCATCAGTCTGCCAACTACATAGGCTGACATTACCAGCTGCTGGGACAGAAGAGGAGCCAGCAGTGAGCACACCTCCCACAAATATACATAAGCACGAACCTACACACACACACACACACATACATACATACACAAACAAACACACGTACACAAACAAACACACACACACACACATATGCAGCAAATATAAGGAAACTTGAGTAGTATATGAAATCAGACCACATATGCTAAGTAATGACATATTACACAGTTGAAACACACAAACACACACATGAATGCCCACTCACCTGCACCTGCATGAAGGATCCCCGGTAGAAGCAGCATGCTGCAGCCGAGAGGGCACTCCACAGACTACACCTCTCTGTCATGGTGGGCACACACCTTCTCTGCTACCTTCTCTCAGAACCTCACTTTTTTTTCTTCTTCTTCTTCTCCTGCTACTTCACCTCTCCCTCTTCTGTCCTTTTCTCTTTCTCTCACTCTCTCTACCCCACCCAGGGTCTCCAATCTAAACACCAGCCCCTGGGTTAAACAGTCTGTCCCACCCCTGCCTGGTCTCTCTCTCTCTCTGTCTGGCTAACAGCCACTCAACATTAGTGCCACCACTACAAAAACCAGGCTACAAGCTAAAACCGCTAAAAAAAAAAAAGAGCCCCCCCAAAAAAACAAAGCTACAGCTTGCATGCAGCTGCCTGTGACAACATCAGCTTTTACCTACAAGCGAGTCGCTAACAGCTGGTACTGGTAACAGCCAGTGATATTACAGCTCCTGACATCTTCGCTGCTTCTGCCTTGCACCGGCTTCTCTCGCTCTCTCCCTCTCACTGCACTTGCTGCACTTCACGCGGCTGCTAGGGATTACCTCATTGCTTGCTGATGAAAGGAGTGTGGGTGGGGGGAGGGTGGACCAGTGGGAGAGAGGGTGGGAGGGTTGGATGGAAGGAGGGAGGGAGGTAGCGTGTGTGTGTGTGTGTGTGTGTGTGGGGGTGCTGAACGCTAGCAGGCACAAGCAGAGAGGAGTGCTGTCGTATTGAAGGCAGAAACCCCACCCACCCTCCTGATGACCCCCGCTTCAGGGCTGAGACAATGCTGACGGGGTGCGGGGTGGGGGGTAGAGGAGTGAAACAGGGAGAAAGTGAGGAAAAGATTGGAGGAGAGAAAGAAAAGATAATTAAGAGATGAGATGATGAATGAAGAAGATGAGGGTAGAAGGAGAGTGAGAAGAGTACGTGTGCAGCCTCCCAAAGGAATCTAACCTTTCTTTTGCCATGAAAGGCACCCAGTGAGACTGCACCCACTCCACAAATGCTTAACGCACACTCGCACCTTTTTATTCCACCTACATTTTGACATGCCACCATACATTACTATAGCAGCCTCCACAGAGCATTTGCTTCCTGTGGTGAAATAATGGTGAGAGAAATGTTATCTTCCGGTGTGTGTGTGTGTGTGTGTGTGTGTGTGTGTGTGTGTGTGTGTGTGTGTGTGTAAGAGAAAGAGAGACAGAGAATGTGTGTGTTGCAGGATATAATGATGTGTCTCTAAAAAGCCATGCAGACTGCAGCTAGACAGCTCATTATAGGCTGAAACACACAGGCAGGTGTTTCATGGATAACATGGTGTGATTTTCACCGGCCCATTTCACAGAGGGACACACATAAACTCACGCGCACATACCAGCAGGGAGATGTCAGGAGGGGTGGGGTTCTGTCTCCAGAGGCCCGAGTGAGTGACATCACTGAGGACGCTTCACCATGGCAACACTGCCAGAGCCTTGACAGCATCCAAAATTCTGACACTGCATTTAGTCAGGTCCGCACCAATGCAGGGAAGCAAGAGGCAGATGCAGGAGAGAGAGAGAGAGAGAGAGAGAGAGAGAGAAAGCAATACACTCCTTCTTCTTACCTTGTCATCTGAGGTCATCTCTGGCCCCACTGACACAAACACACGCACAGAATCAGATGATACTAGTAATCACCTTTCTAATCTGCCTCTTGAATGCATGTTAGTAGGTCACAGCCAGAGACAAAGAGCCCAAAAGATAAGGAGCTACAAGACACAGGACGGATTCATTAACTGCAGCGTCTCCTCTTAGTGTAATCTCAAACCATCCAGTGCTGGATTAGACAGATTACACAGTGGGGACACAAATAATCTCATAAGAGGGGGGCCCTGTGCCTTTCCACTCTCAATCCTCTGTAATACCACGGCAAAACAATCATAACATACATCATGTTACATCTGGCTGCTGCACCACATGTAAGAAGAAAAAAAAATTCAACAATGTGATGCATGCAGACTTTGCAAAAAAACACTATAACGCTGAGTTTATCATTAAAGCAAAATTAGGGTGTCTGGGTTTTAGTTAATAGCCACTCCACAAACTGATATTTATACTTAAACATGTATGTTTGATAGTCTGCTTGCTACTGTAACTGTAGCTACCTTTCAATAAGGATTTGATCTGCACAGTTGAAATGCTCCTGATAAAAAAAAAGAAGCACTTTGTCATTGTTTTAAAGCAAAATGTATTCTGTAGAAATCAAACTTCATCCTCGGATGAATTAAACGATGTCAAACAAATATATGCTGCAGCGGGGAGCTGCAGGATTAAATCGAAGGAACAGATTCACCACAACTGAGTCACTCGCTGCTCTCTGAACATCACTGATACAGAGAAAAATCTCCTCTGCTCTGCGCGATGTAATGACACTCAATATTAGGTATTCTGGTGCATCAGGAACTTGCTCTCCTTTTACCTAGTCCTCTCAACTAAAATGAACCATGTCTCGAGTTTAGCCCACAATGAAACAAAATTGATTGAAGCGTTGAATCTTAAGTGAAGTCATACAGCAACATTCAACTGAGTCCCACATAATTTATATGAATGCAGCTATAAATAAATTCCATCAAATCCAGACCGTAATTCATCAAGCCAACCTTATCGGACCCAAGTCAAAGCAAATCATTCAAGAGTCTTTTTTAAAAACAGTTCTTAATAAAACACTGCACTTTAGGTCATCCCACGCAGCCCCTAAATCATTTCAAATGCTCTCATGTATCACAGTGAACTCATTACAGTTACAGGTTAAAAGAAAATGGCTGTAACCATGTCCGATTTTGTGCCTGGAAACACTAAATACAGCCTCTCTTACTTCAGTGCCATGTACACTTCATTAAACTGACTCCTCTTTTTCTTTCTTGCTTCATCCTTACTTTGTTCCTGCTACTGCTTCTCTTAAATCCATCTATCTCTCTTTATAATTCTGCATTGACAAGAAGTGCTTCTGTCAGAAAATGTCTGTCTCATTCCTATATTTTATTCAACTTCTTGTCAGTTTCGTCTCTTTTGCGCTCACTGTCATCGAACCTTTCTCTTTTCAGCGCTTCTGCATCATTCAACTCCTTCTCTTGAGGCTCTGTCAAACCCAGCATTCCTCCAACTGCTCTTATCACCATGCTTCTCCCCTCATCTCTCCTGCCTTCTTATCCGTCTGATTAATAGCCTAACCTCCTACTTCCAGGCTTCTATTCTCTCTGATCCTTCCTGGCCTATTCTCTCCTCTGTCCTTCCCCTCTCGTCCATGGCCATGATCCCTCCACTTTCCCCTCCTGCGAGTCCTCTATCGCTGTATCTCCCCTCCTGCTTGGAGGCGGTCTTCAGTTAAATATTAATTAGTGAGCCCCATCCCGCAGGCTGATAGGGAACACAATGGAGAATCCCTGCGTGTGCCTGCAAGCGTCACACTAATGAAAGTGTGTGTGAATGTGTGCATGTGACGGAGAGACACGCAGAGATATGAAGTGTGTGTGTATGTGTGTGTGTACTTGCACAACTATGCTTACGAGCACTGGTGTGACCATTAGACTGAAGACAGTGTGTTAAAGCAAGGACATTTTTGGCCTCACTTCCATGCCTCACATTGCGCGCCCTCACAAAGAAAGCAATACTAACATGTGAGTGTGTTAGTGTGAAGGGGGGGAGGGTGTTTTTATGAGAATGTGTGTGAAATGAAAAGATCTACAGAGGGTAGATCAAGATTTTTTGTGAAAACACATCTTTGTGTGTGTGTGTGTGTCTGTATGTGTGTGTCTAAAAAGAAAGGCCAGGCTCCGCCGGGGGTTAGCCGGGTACAGCTAATGGCCTGCATGTCTGATTGTCATCAGTGTGTTTTCACAGGACGGACTGCATTCACCAACTGGTTAATCCGTATTGAACCACAGATATGTGTTTCAAAGCCTGTTTTAAACAGCCTGTAATAATGGTACAAAGAGAGAAAGAGGTCTGTTGGGAATGCTGTGACTCTATCCACACAAAAGCCTTGAAAAATATTCATTTAAGTGTTAAATAGTGTTATTAAAAACCCACTTGCTTTAATCACATTAAAATGGCTAAACTTTACACAAATTTGTTGCTGTAGCAACTAGACACACCATAGTCACAAAGAAAGCACTGTGTAATACCAGCGAGACCCATGCTTCATGGTGACCTTAGACAGGATGAATGAAATAAGAGAAACAACTGAGAACACATCAGCTCTGTAGTAAATCTCAAGCTGTTATTTTTTTTTTCTGCAACACTCGGAGACTGCAGTTTCTGAAGCAAGAGAAAAAAGTTACATTCTTTACACTAAAAGCATCGTGAACGCATATCTGGATAGAAATGGAACATTATCGTTATCAGTCATGGATTGGCCTCCCCAGAGCCTGGATCTCAAAATTATTGAAGCAGTCATCATCGTCACAGAGATTGGAGCAAAAGGCAGCAAACATCTAAAGAAGAGTTCTGAATGTCCTTCAAGAAGCCTGGAGAACTATTCCTAAAGAAATTAGAAGAAAGCTGCCTAAGAGAATTCAGACTATGATGAAGAACAAAGGTGGGCATTTCAAGCTTGTGCAGGTTTTGGGTGCATGTAATTTAACAGTCAGTGTCCTGAAATGCAGTCTTTTGGCTAATTTCTGACTGATTTAGCTGTTTTCATCTGCACTGTAAACAGTAACCAGTGGACAGAACAGGAAGTCTTGGATCTTGGTTTAAGCTTTTAGGCTCGCTCCTTCAGAAGAAAAAAAAAAGGCCATTGATCTGGAGGCTAAATGAGCAGATAGTTTCCTAATTTTGATAGAAAATTGGTGTAGTATTGGAAGACTCTTAGAGTGGGCCTATTATGCTCCTTTCCAGCCTCTCTTTTCCATTCTTGGATGAATATAAATAATAATAATGATATATATATATATATATATATATATATATATATATATATATATATATATATATATATATATATATATATATATATATATATATATATATATATATATATATATATATATGAATATATTATATTATGCCTTAATGTGACAGAAAATGCTGAAAAGCACAGTTGGTCCACTTTAAACATGCTGACACTCATTTTAGGTTTATTTTAGGTTTTATAATACCCTTTCAATGCACACAGTGAAGCTGTCTGGATGAGTATACAGTCTGTCTGCTACAAAAAGCGATAGTAAACCAGCACTTTTCAGGGGTGTGTTACCAGCCCTGATGGTTTTCACCCTCTCTCATTTGCAGAGGCACCACATTAATTCAATCTACTGTAATAGTCACACACACACCCACACCCCACACACACACACACACACACACACACACACACACACACACAGACACACACACTTGCCCATGCCCCCACAGGGCACTGCCTTAATTTAATCAGACAGCACAAAGGCACACACAGGTTTTAGAAATTTAAACCATTCACATAATCAAACATGTAGTAAGGCACATACACACAGCTGAGCCTCTTCACACGTGCACAGACAGATTTTTTTTCCCCGTGACAAACATATGTTAATAAACCTCATATGAACCAGCTCACCTCCCCCTCTTGTCAAAGTGCAACCAAACCACAAAACAGGAGAGGAGACAAAGCAAGGCTGGGTTGCAGGCAAAAATAAAGACACACATTCATAAAGAAAGTAACCACATGTGCACTTAATAGGCACAAAAACAAACTCACATTTGGATTAGTTTCCTAATAACACTGTATGCTTTCTTTATTCAGCAACTATGAACCATTTTAAAGCCGCTTATTACTCCACAAAAACAAAAACAATATATACTGCTTGACCGGCCACGTGTCCCCATAAAAAATAAATGATGATGGATATTTTATGATAAAACCGAAAAAGATGAGGCGCTTGTCTCGAACGCTTTGGGGCTTTTCTTGCTGGTTGCTTATTTTCGCTCACATCAGATCGGTTAGTTCGCCTTTCTCTGTTACATTTTGACTCCTTTTCCTTTTTTTGGTGTGATCCTGTGTTTGCGTGTGTGTGTGTCTGTGTGTGCAAACGAATGTACACGTGTGCGAGCGTGCACGTACGAAAACATCCCCGCTGAGCTAGTCACCGGCTTGGTCTCTCACATTATAACACGGAAGAGTGAGGCCAGCTCCTGATTTAAACATCAGCTGTCATAAATGTTTTAGAGAAATGGAAGGAGATGGCGGGATTGCTGGCAGCTTTCAGGGACTGGGTGGGACAGCGAGTGATGGTGGCGGGGAGCGAGAGAACAAGTTTGGGTGACAAAACGTGGAACGGTTTTAAATTGGAAATATTTGTATGAGTGAAGCATATATCAGACTTTTTTTTAAAAAAAACCTGTGTCAGTATGAATATGACGCTCACAAGACACGCCTTGTTTTATATGACCATAAACAGCAACATGTTCTAAGCAGTAGCTGTAGAGTTTATGCAATAAAACCCGGGTTTATTTCAAGGCACAGTTCTCTGGCCATAATACACAGCAGTGTCTCTGGCCTGAAATGAAAATTAGACCACTCACATGTAATTTATAAAAAAAAACAACCTTCTAGAAAAGGACTGGAGGCTCTTTTTTAGAAAGCAAATGACTATGAACTCATATTTGTGCCTGCCCATCAAAGCGTCTTCTTTCGTACTTTGAGTTCATTAAATGTAGTTTGTTTCGAGCAGACATGTGAAAGAAATGCAACATAATGATAGAATTAAAGGTATAAGGCTGAACTGACTTAGAGAAATGTTTTGTGAATTGAGAAATTAACAAAACATAAGTTTTGTCACAACAACTGAAGGAGAGGGCAAGAGCCAGAAGTAATGTTTTGCTTTGACTTTGGCACGATTTAACTGTGGTTCATTTGTTCGGGAGAAGTTGGACACGTTGGTTTTACAGAAGCAACACAGGTCAGTGTCATGGGAGAATACTTTTACTGTCTGCCTCTGATGTCAAAGCAAAAGAAAAAAAAAATCCCAAAAGCTCAACAATTCACATTACTCTTTCCTTCTCTTTTTCTTCTTACCACCCTCCTTTTCAGCTCCACCTTCTTACTCTCATTTCCCATGTTTGATCTCAGCTGTCTCTCATATGTCTTTATAGAATGCATGAATCCTTACTACCTTCTCCAAGGTCATGAAACAGCTCCTCACAATCTTCTGATCTTTGAGGAGCCCAGAACTCTAAGCGGACGGCCCCACCTACTGGCTGCAGCGCAGAGTGCCGGCTCCCAGACACAGGCTTCCTCACTCTAAATTCAATTAGCTAAATGGCAGGCTGAATTAGGCTAAATGCAGAGTAAGCCTGCTCAAATGAGCATAGCTGTTGAAAACTGAGGGCTAATAATCTGCCACAATCTAATTTAATCATCTTTGAGAGAAGAGGAAATTCAACTGCTCATTCATGGTGAAAACTGCAACTAGTATATCTGCTTGAGTGCAGGCTCTTAAATGTGTGTAGATATGTGTGCTATGGAAAAAACAAAAGAAAAATACATTAAAATGGAAACTATATAATTATAATGGGAAGGAAAATGGTGAAAATTGCTGCTTTTTGTCCAAATGACAAAGGCATGGATGTCTGAAAAGTCACACAGGCGGGTAAAAAAGGTTTCTGTGCGGCAATATTAAAATACATGCATGCACGCACAATAGAATCAACTATATATTCACAAAAGAAGACACATCTGGACAGAGCAGACCTACCTGAATGTATACTGACTGGCTCTCTGCTGGCTGCATGATGCTGAAAGAGAGAAAAACAAAGAAAGATGAGAGGAGAAAAGAAGCAAAAGATAGATTAAAGACGAAACATGCTGGGGATTGTAATAACAAGGAGAGAGCCTGTAAACCTTTGATGCATACGATTGTGCCTTTGTGTTTGATCTGCTCTTCTAACAGGTGCAGCACATGTTAGCACACACACAAAAAAAGTCTGCCTGTATTCCCACGACTGTAGCAGCCTCTCCAGTGAGTAAAACACTATTGCAGTCCGGCTTCACGGAAAATAGAGAGATAACAAACCCCGCTGAGCGTCTAAGGTTGCTGAATATGGAGACGGCCTCTTAAATCTCTGAGGCATCATAACTCACGCTTTCACACTTACGACGGATCCCGATCATGTGTCAAAACCCCGCTGTGCCGCAGTCCTGGGAGCCTCAATGTGGGTACTACCATGTAGTTATGGAGAGAGAGTGCGCAAAATGGGCAATTACACTCCCAGATCAGTTTTAAGATCACTCAGCACAGCTCCCAATTGCATGAAAGGTCTCAAAGGGCCCAGAGCAAAGCTGTGTTGCACATGACTACAGAGAGGTCAGATCAAAGACCCTATCATGGCACTAGGCTTGGGAATGTTAATAGGTCCCACAGTAGAGGAGCTCCACGTTGCCTTGCCTGCGCCTGTGCTTTTAACTTTGATTTTTCTTTTAAATAATTGTATAAGTCTGGAATATTTTAATACATAATTATAGATCAGATAACACCGGCACTTTTCCTGAAAGAATGAGTCAAAAAAAAAAACTGAGTGAGCTGCAAACACAACATACATGAGGCCCTGAAAATAGATATTAGCCGAGATCTATGATATTAAAGTGCACAGAAAACTCAAAAGGCTTTCTGGAATTCTTGAATTCATTATAGATTCAGATACTTACTCTGGATGGCATTACTTTGGCCTCCAGTAACACTGTGAGAAATCTTGGAGTCATTTTTGACCAGGATATGTCCTTCAATGCACATATTAAACAAATATGTAGGACCGCTTTTTTACAGTTGCGCAATATTTATAAAATTAGAAGCATCCTTTCTCAGACTGATGCTGAAAAGTTAATCCATGCATTTATTACTTCTAGGCTGGACTACTGTTATTCATTATTATCAGGCTGTCCTAAAAGCTCCCTGAAAAGCCTTCAGCTGATCCAAAATGCTGCAGCTAGAGTACTGACAGGGACTAGAAAGAGAGAGCAGATTTCTCCCATATTGGCTTCTCTTCATTGGCTCCCTGTTAAATCTAGAGTAGAATTTAAAATCCTTCTCCTAACATACAAGGTCTTGAATAATCAGGCCCTATCTTATCTCAAAGACCTTATAGTACCATATCACCCAAATAGAGCACTTCGTTCTCAGACTGCTGGCTTACTTGTGGTTCCTAGGATACTTAAAAGTAGAATGGGAGGCAGAGCCTTCAGCTCTCAGGCCCCTCGTCTGTGGAACCAGCTCCCAGCTTGGATTCGGGAGACAGACACCCTCTCTATTTTCAAGATTAGGCTTAAAACTTTCCTTTTTGATCAAGCTTATAGTTAGGGCTGGATCAGATGACCCTGAACCACCCCTTAGTTATGCTGCTATAGGCCTAGGCTGCTGAGGGGGGTCCCATAATGCACTGTTTCTTCTCATTCACCTTTATTTACTTGTTTATACTTCACTCTGTATTTAATCATTATTATTAATCTCTGCCTCTCTTCCACAGCATGTCTTTTGTCCTGTCTCTCTCCCCTCAGCCCCAGCCGGTCGCAGCAGATGACTGCCCCTCCCTGAGCCTGGTTCTGCTGGAGGTTTCTTCCTGTTAAAGGGGAGTTTTTCCTTCCCACCGTCGCCAAGTGCTTGCTCATAGGGGGTCGTTTTGACTGTCGGGTTTTCTCTGTGTTATTGTAGGGTCTTTACCCACAATACAAAGCGCCTTGAGGCGACTGTTTGTTGTGATTTGGCGCTATATAAATAAAATTGAATTGAATTGAATTTTTTAAAAATTAATCACAGTTTCAACAGTTGATATGCTGTCTGTACTATTATGAATTTAAATATAGGTTTTAAAGGATTTTCAAACTGCATTGTAATTTTATTTGCACTTTTAAACGGTCTCAATTTATCAAGAAACGGGGTTATAATTGCTGTAGCCATAACAACACGAGTGAACAAAAGGAGCGGATACTGAAAGTTTGCGCTTTGTTCCATCGGGAGACACTAAAGTATAACCTGTATCTGCCAGCTGCTCCGATTATCCCAGAAACTAGATGACAACATTTCATTCTTGCCAGAAACCAAAAATACCACCGAAACTGTCTGAGAATCAGTTGAAAGGGTTTTCCAGAAAAGCTGGAAAATACAAGTGAAGCGCTGCACTGTGGACAGATTATGGCAGGGAAATGGACAGTCAGGCTGAGCGACGGAAAGACCTGTGATTTAGGGCTGAACTGACACAGGAGAGAGAACTCTTTGATGTGCCCATATTGCAGTTGGAGTACACTATAGAGCTGTATTTCCCACGGTCCCTAGGCTGAACTAATGGGCTGATGCTGCACGCTCACACGTATGAGACCCCGCACGCCTGCGTAAATACAGCCTACAAACGCGCACGCACGCACACACATTGCATATCCCACTTAAACACAATACACGCAAGGAAATCTTTGGCACGTCATGGGAAAGGTGCGAGAAAATAAAGTCTTCTCGGTCAAGAGGAATTGGGTGAGGTTTCAGTACATTTCCGCAAACTCCTCAGCTTCTGACTTTGCTGATAAATTATGAAACGCTTGCAATAAACTCGCAAAAATCTCTTGTGCATCAGACCAAATCAATCAAGAAACCAGGAGCACCTCACCAACTTCCCAGCAGAATTTAATCAATAAAAAAGAATCGATGCTACAAGCTGCCTTAAAAAGAAGTAATGTTACCTTTTCACTTCATATGCATCGCTTCAGACAAGTCCTGCCTACAGCAAAGTCCGCACAAAAATGAATTATCCAACTTATTCGTGCAGTTTAACCCGCAAATCTGCGCCCTCTGGCTTCCTCAAAGAACATAGCCCGATCGTTATAGATGCGGGGCCCTAATTAGTTTCTCCATTGCGTTGGCACACAATGTGTTCCGTTTTTCTTCGCTCAAATAAGACCAGGCCCAATGTTGTGAAATGATTTGATAACGAAACAGATACATTTGTAGATAGATCAACAAAGAACTACAAAATTTGATTTTAAGTCGTGGAGTTCGAAGTTCTAAGATAATTTACTTTAAAAAGATTAGTCTACAATCATGCAAAGCCTTTATTCAGAAATAGAATTATAAAAATCTGTTTAAAGCATTAACAATGTAATTACTATTATATACACATATGAAAAACAGTCACCTGCAGATGCTGTCAGACTGCTGGTTTCCTGTATCTGCTCCTTCTGCCGGCTCTCTGGACTCCTCTTTGGGTTCAGAAACAGCCCCGGGCTGTAAACCATCATCTGCATGCGTTCCATCATTCTCGTTGCTAAGTGGAGGTGATGAGCTGTCAGTTTCAGGGTTCAAGTCTGCACCTGCCTCGGTGACGCCCTGCTCGTCGCGAGTCTCTGACTGAAGCTCTGCGCCGGCGCCACCAGATGGCGATACATCCTCACAGGCAGACGTAGGACCAGAGGTGATGTTTGAAGCATTTGAGGCTTTGCTTTCACCTCCACGTTCAGGCTTGGTCTTGGGTCCACTGTCAGCTTTAATTACATCCTCAGCCTCTTTCGATTTGGCGCCCGTGAGTCTCAGAGAGCTCTGGGTCCCCGCAGGTCGCTGGCTTTGACTTCTGCTAATCTTGTCTTTACCCTTCTTACTGCTACTGGGGCATCCTGGGGACAGGAGTGTGAGGGAGGAAGCATATTATTGTTATTAAGTTCTGGCCTCATCGCAGCGATGATCATAACTTCTGCTACTTTACCTTTATTGCTCTTGTCCCTCTTCCTCCTCAGAAGCCGTGGCAGCGTGCCCACGTGTGTATAGCTCTCACTGGAGCGGACATAACTGGCAGTGCGGGGACGCATGGCCCCCAGGTCATCCACAGACGTCTCAGCAACTGGAGTTAGGACTGTGCAGCCATCATCATCATCTCCCTGTGCACATCCTGCTCCTTCTCCTGCTCCAGACTTCGACTTAGAGGACTTGGAGTCTGATTTCTCAGTGGAGCGGCGAAAAGTGAGGTTGGTTAGACTGCCAAACCATTTGAAACCTTGAGAGGGGGACGATTCAAGAGGAGGGAGTGTTCAGTTTGTGATCTTGGTCACTTGTTTTTCCATCCACGCTCTTTTTTTCCCCTTAATTTTAATGCATTTTGGAAACATGCTCATTCTATACCTCAGTGGATTCAAACAGGCATCTGAGATGTAACTGTTTAAAACAATGCAAGCTTTTTATAGTAGCAACAGTTGCAAGAGAGGTATAAATTTGGTTACTGAGGACAAGATGGGTGTGAGATTTTCAGAGGTATAGGACAGGGACAAGACTGGTAATGGTGATGAACAGGCTGACAGATGAGGTCAGTCAGGAGTCTCCGTGGACCATGATGTTCACAGCTGGGGCTGTAATGTGTAGTGAGAGTAGCGAGCAGGTAGAAGAGAGCCTGGAGAGATGTAGGCATGCGCTGAAGAAAAGAGGAAGCAAGAAAGAATACATGTGTGTGAATGAGAGGGAGGCAGGTGGAAAGGTGAAGTTGCGAGGAATAGAGGTAGTGAAGGTAGATGAGTTTAAAAACCTGGAGTCAACCATCCAAAGCAATGGAGAGTGCACAAGAGTGGTGATGATGAGAGTGCAGGCACGGTGGAGTGGGTGAGTGTCAGGGGTGATTTATGATTGAAGGATAGCAGCAAGAGTGAAAGGAAAGGTTTTCAAGATTCCAGTGAGTGTTATAATGTATGGTTTGGAGACAGCTGCACTGATAAAAAGACAGGAGGAAGAGCTGGAGGTGGTTTTCTGTTGTGAAAGGGATAGAGTGAGATGGATCCACTTTGGTGAGCCCCTAACAGGAGCAGCCCAAAGAAGAAGGAGAAGGAGAATAGTAAGGTGATTTGGACTGCAATACAACTAAAACCTCTGAGTTGTGTTCATTCGTTTCCCTCTTTTGAATAAGTTATATTATAGTTTCATCTTGCAATGAGGTCGCATACCCTTACAAAAAAAGCTTGATGCTCTAATTGCGGAAGCTTCCTAAAACTGAACCCCATGACCAGACCTTTTAAATCAAAGATACAATTATAGTAACACATCTGTTATATTTTATCTGTTATAAGGTGGTAAAAATATGTTATATGTGCTTTCCGCTTTCTTTGCATTAATCTGCAGCTCTGAATTGAATCATATTTACATAGATGTGCTTTTGTTTCTGCTTGGCTGAATATGTGTCAATTTCAAGAAGCACTGAGGGGAATTTTTCCCCTCTTCTTTGCATTTTGCTGCCACAGATTTGCCTTTGTGCAGAAATGCCCATACAGTTTACCCTCTTTCTAAACTGAGGAGCAAAGACATAAAAGGACTGCATTTAAAAATGCATGCATTTTAATATAATAACATGAATGCATACACTACTAAAATACAGTAAATAAGGTATTTAACTTAAGTGACTTAACAAAAGTGTACAAATGATACTTGAATCAGTATTTATTTATTGTGGTGTAAGCCTAGCAGTCAGTTGATTTTCTTTGCATGTCACCACTATCACCAAAACGCTGCAAAACGGAAAGAGAGCAGAATCTGCCAGTCAGATCTAACTGAACCACTTATGGCAAGCTCTCTCCACACAGATGCAAACACACACACATACTTGTTACTCACTTAGTCTCCGTAGGCTCATGTTGTAGCTCAGTTTTAAACTGTTGACAGATGGATCATCTATGAAAAACTGTTGTAAAATTGAGAAGAGCCAGGGAGGGTAACTTCTTGTAGAGGAGAAGAACCTCGATGTGAACCACAGTTCCTCTCTGCGGGTGATACTGCAAACACTTTGTTTATGTGAAAAGGAGCCAGAGAGCGAAAAGAGTGACAGGGCAGAGCAGACCTTACACTTCCTGTGTAAAACTGAGCGCACCGGTGGTTAGAGGAAATGAAAAGCCAAGATGAGATGACAAGCCTTAGCAGGGCGAGATAAAGAAATGAACCTATGAAACATGTGAGGGTGGCTTTTGGCCAGAATGGAAACAGAATAGAAAGTGTGCCAATTGAAATTAGGAAGGGTGGAAGGTGTTCAGCGCAGAAGTGCTGATTGGTGGCGTTTTGTCTAACTGAAATAATAAGCTGGTTATAAACTCATTCAGGGGTAATAATTACTATCGCCTTTAGATATCTCTGATTATAAACTAAGCTCTTTGATCTTCCTGCTGCAGCAGTTCATGTTTGCTGACCCATTTTGAATCTCTTACGTTAACACTTCTGCATGAGGAAGAGCATTTTAAGGTTTAACTTTTAGGGGAAAAAGAAAACTGATGAGGGTTATGGCCTTTTTGTCTTTTTCTAGATGCCCATGTGCATTGCAAACTCATGAGGTGTAGCCATAATGCAACCACCAAACTGCAGCGGAGATCAGGAGGTCTGACTGCTGCACTATTTTCTCTCAGGCAGTGTCCTCTATTGACCCTATCAGTTGTGACACAAGCAGAGGTGGAAGTCAGGTGGCCTTGTTAGACCCACAAAGTCGACTTAACAAGTAGGGCAGGGTGACTGAAGGTATATGGTTGTTGGGTTTGTAGCGTCCTGTCTCGTGCCAACAGTAACTGTTGGTTTTATTTAACCACATTCAGAATCCATAACCATAATCAAGTAGACCTAGGTTTAGTTGCCTGAATTTGACTGTTTTATTGGAGAAGATAAATGTTTTCAAAAAGAATCAGAGTCCCTTTATTGTAAAAAAAAAAGAAAAAAAGAAAGTTCTTTTTCCTCTTTATCTATTTAGTATTTCATATCATTTGTTTAATTATTTAATGACTGAAGGAAGGAAAACAGCTCCCAATAAAATGCAAACTATACTTTTTGCTTTTCCACTGTATTTACATTTGCTTGTGTGTACAGTAGGGGAAATAATTATTTGAGCATCTTGAGCAGGCAGACCTTGTGGACGCAGCAAGATTTCAGTTCATCACAGCGTAATGAGCTGCCAATGGTGTTCTTAGTGACTGTGGTCCCAGCTGCCTTCAGATCAGTAGCAAGCTCCTCCTGTGCAGTTGTGGGCTGATTCATCATCCTCACCCTATGAGGCAAGATTGTGCATGGAGATGCAGACTGAGGCTGATGGATGGTCATTTTATATTTCATATTTATATTTTATTATTCTTCCCAAATAATCGCACCAACCGTCACCTTCTCACCAAGCTTCTTGCAGATGGTCTTGTAGCTGTAACCTTGTACAGGTCTACAGTCTTGTCCCTGATGCCCTTTGTCAGCTCTTTGGTCTTTGCCCGTGATGGTGGAGCAGTTTTATACACATAACGAGCTGAGATCAGGAGTATCTATCTGAGTGCCACATGGGCACACAGCCAGTCTATGGGAGCCAGAATTCTGGCTCAGTTGTAGAGGATCAAATACTTATTTCACTCAGTTTATCACTTTTATGTAATGAGATTTTCCTGGATTTTTTTTTTTGGTTGATATTCTGTCTCTTTCCATTAAAACAAAACTACCATAGAAATTAGAGACTGTTATTTTATTTTGAAGTGAGCAAATTTACAAATTTAGCAGGGGATCAAATAATTATTTCCCCCACAGTATGCATTTCTTTAAAAAAAAAAAAAAAAAAGGCCACATCTTAAAATCTTAATGTCCTTCTTTATTAACATATTGATTAATTGTGGCTGCTATAGTGTCAAGTGTTCTTCTCTAATTTGAATTCAGAATGAGAAACATGCGTTTGTATCCTTTTAGTTTCTGTTGACGCTTTTGATGCATTTCATCTTCCTGTCACCACTAAACCACAGCAGTATTAGAAACTGTGGTTTCTAAGGCAGAGAGCAGGTTTTACAAAATGAAACTGCAGTACTTCTGAAATGCCCAAACAGTCCTTTTATTAAAGGCTGAAATCAGATATAATATCTTTTTAAATGTGTTTATCATTCTGAGATGGAGGAGTAGCAAGGGTTTTCTTTTATTTTCTGTTTTTCATCCAAAGATACCCTAAAGATATTTCACACTTAAAACATCCATCCATCCATCCATCCATCCATCCATCTTCTCACAACCCCTCCTTTTGGCATGTTTGATTTAGAAACTGCAACACATTTTAAATTAGGACTCATTAAGGCAATTGATGTTTTACAATGACTCCTAAAAAAAGACTGATTGTTGTGCAATTGCCAGCTTAATGGTTTGTTGTGTCTCATCAGACATACAGTTCGTATCACATGTAATTATTCTTGCAACTTAAATAAGTGTGTCTCCAAAACATATCCTAGTTGCTTCAGCAGCTGAAAAACTGAACCAAGTGAGCATGACTTCTGATCACTGTTCTGCAACCCACTGTGGAGGCAGATGGATTAAAGTGAGAAATGTGATATGGCGTGGTAAACACAGACACGCACACACCCTGAAGTAATGGTGTTTCATTTTGAACCTGGTGTCCTAACCCGGTTTTCAACAGAAGTAATTTGCCAGAGTGACTGACTGTGTGGTTGTGTTTGCATTTGTGCATGTGTGCATGTGTGCTGAACCCTCTGCAGCTTTAATTTTAGCTTGATGAAAAACAAGCCTTCAATAATTCAGCTCTCTGCCTCCTCATAGAGTGACAAATATCAGTCACTTTGAGGCAAGGCCGCACTGCCACACACACACGCACGCACGCACGCACGCACACACACACACACACACACACACAAACACTGCAGTGAGACACTCAGCTGAAAACAGAGTAGTCATGCTGGCTGAGGTCCCTTCCTTTATGTTAGATATTATTTTCAGAGTTAGTTAGGTATGTGGTAATAAGTACTGTATTTATGATCCTTTATCAGGATCACATTAAACCACATAACAGCATCTATTATGTAACTGTCTACCTACATACAAATGCATATGCACTGTACATTTCTGCTTTGCAAGAATTTGTTTGTTTGTTTATGTTGCTATTAGACTATTTATCATAATACATGTAATATTGTTGAATGTTGCTAGAAAAATAGCAACTAACTGGTAAGTGATTTTTATATACAGCTGACCATTTTCAGAGGCTCAAAAGTAATTGGACGGCTGACTGACGAGGTCATTCGGCAGTTTCAAGGCCAGAGGCCTGCCCGCTAGTTTTTTTTTTTTTTTTTCATGAGAAATGAAACCGAAAAATTGTTGAACTAACTTTGGTAGCTGTGTACTGGAACTTTAAATATAAAGGTAATGAAAAACAACAACATGTAAACAAGTCAAGAACACTCTTGAGGAGGTAGGCTTATCATTATCAAGGTCTGCAATAAAGAGGCGTCTGCATTAATGGAAATACAGAAGGTTTAGGAAAAGGTGTGAAACGCTGGTTACACTCAAGAAGAAGATGGTCAGATTAAACAGATTAAGCCGAGATGAACTTGTACCAGAATGATGAGATGAGAAAAGCATTGAGAAGGAGAGAAACAGCTCATGAGCCAAAGCATACCACTTATCTGTCAAACATGGTGGTGGCACGAGCATGTTTGACAGCCAGCGGAAAGGGTCACTAGAGTTTATTGATGATGTGACTTTCTGTATAATAAAGTTGCAAAACGCTATTCAAGTTTATCACCCAAACATCACTTTGAGCGAATGTCTTAATGCAAGGGTCGTGTCATGCTGCAATATACAAAAATATCCTGATATTGCTACAGGAACTTCTGCCTGAGTTAGACTGTCATTATACTCTAGTTGATCCGGCTATCTGATTTCTTGTGGCTGTTTATTGCCAAGTGTTCTGTGGACACTCTAAAGCTTTAATCAGTTGGAGCAGCAGGGGACCAGTGCAGAGCTTTTATGAAGTATGGGCAGCTTTCCAATGGTGTTGACTTACAGTAAAAACAAAAGTAAAAGTTAGTAAAATATACCTGTAGTGTGTCTATGTGGCACCACATAGGGGGAATGTCTCACATTGTCACATCATGTTTGGACAAACTCTTCTGTCAGTAAATTGAAGGAAATTATGGAACTTACTATTTACAATACGGAAATACCCGACATGTCCTACTTTTAAGGCACTTCTCGTGGCAGCGGCTTCAGGCAAATCAAATCGGTGACTGCTTTGGATGGTTTAATTTTCTTTTTTTCTTTTTAAAATTTTGAGCAGAGACACATGAACGGAAGTCCAGACAAAGGTTATGGATGAAGAATGAAAGTCACAGCCTCTATATTCCTGTACATTGTGTATTTGTTGTCCCTGTGTTGTCTCCAGAGGATGGAAGGTCACGATGCAGCATAAGGTGATTTTTATAGGGGATTTTTGATGGATCCTCTGCGCAAGTCAAATGCTCACAGCAGTATATCTCATGTTAAATTTGAGCTCTCGCATTATGGTCTGTGGGAATGAAACCTTGTCTCGATGCCTCCTTCCTCCTTTGTGTCATGGACTCTGCTTTCACTCTCAAACCCCCAGCCTGTCACTTATCACTGTATACTGTCTAATAAAAACAGAAATGCTGCAGAATACAATAGTCGTAAAATAAAGCGAGGGTGGCTAAGGGAAAGGTCAAGGCGACAGTGTTTTAGATTGTGTTATCGTCAGGTTTTTGGCACTTTGCTGTATTGATGTGGCCTCTATTTGTCACAACATAAGGGAGTCTGAGAGTGGAATTATTGAAGTCTTGTTTGTCATCAAGGTGAAATTAAAGCCAAACACTGCACAATCACACACTTTCGTCCTGCCACACATGGATCCATGCTTTGCTGCATTTGTGAGGACCTTTGCCAGAGCTCACTTTTTAAAGGAGTGCTGTTTTTGCTTTTGAAATCATTAAAACAAGCACAACATTTACGCAATATTTGTTGTGAAACCACTAGTATTATTTTTGCCCACCAGTTACATTAATGATCTCTTTCCAGAACAGAATGGAGAGCTAAATTAAACTCAGGAGAAACGTGCGAAATGGAGGATCGAGGTGAAGGTCATGTCTGAATTTGAATAAATCAATATGCTCTACCTAAAAGGTGGCATGTAAAATAGTATATATTAAAAGTCTAACAGACTTTTTTCTTTGTCAGTGTTAAAAGGTTGCTTCTACATGTCCCTCGCAGATGAGAAAAAGCAGTGGCATCATGTTGAAACTAAATGTTATCCAGACAAATTTGATCCATTCATTGCCTTCTAAGTACCTCTTTGTGTTTTGAAGATAGCTCAGTCACTAGTTAGCTATATTTGCTTGCAGCCACAGGTACTATATATCAGTTAGAGGACTAAAAGCATTCCCTTTGGATCTATATGCAAGGTTTGCCCTGTGTGCAATACAGTAACTCTTGCATGCACGAGTTTTGCTTATTTTGAGACACCAGCTGCTACTCAAAGAAAAATACTTTCTACAATATTGACCTGTTTTTATATTTCTGCAGCACATGGTCACGGATGCTTCTGCTTCTAGGTACCCTTAAGCAGCAAAAACTGTCTGTCCAAATCTACATCAGTTCAAACAACACTTTGGAGAGTTGCTACATTGTTGTAAAAATGTCACAATTAAATCATCAGAGCCAAATCATCAGAGCCAAACTGTCATGTCAAAGTGTGCGTATTCTTCCATCTATCCATCTGTTTTCTTGCTTGCTTGCTTACATATTTGATTTAGGGCAAAGTGGATTTAAATAATACTAAAGTAAAAATGACTCAAGTGTGTCACTATACGTTTCAGACTGTAGAGGGCGCCAAAGACAGTTGAATTTCACGTTAAAAGAAAACCACCTCACTCTAAGAGACCCACAATTCCAGTGCAAAACACACAGCTAAACACATTATTTAATGCATAACTGTTGACATGGACATCTTTGTGTAGTCCTCTAAAAATAAAGCAGCATCTGATGACCTAATTTAAACCTGAGGTTTAATGAACTATAAAATCCAACACATTTTTATCAGACCCAAATAAAAAGTTAATGAGTACACGAGATATGTTAGGGGTTGCAATGAAGTTTAAATATGAAATTAATACATTTCTGTGTTACTGTTGCTCATACTCATGTACTCACTGAATGTAAGTAAATGAAATGTAAAAAGTGTTGTTTAGTGTCCATCATGAGAAACACAAGAGTCAATAAACAACATGATCGGACAGACACACACATGAAGATCAGTTACCCAAGAATCTGGTGTTGAGTTTCTGTGCCACTCCCTTTGTGGTTTGGGAGGCAAGTCAAGAGACCAGTGTGTGTGTGTGTGTTAATGATTGCAGCCAGCTGAAGGTGACTCATCTGCACCAGGTGCAGCTCCATAGTAACACTCTGGTGAGGTTGAATCACAAGATGTACACACTCACTCCTCAGTGTAAACTGCAATTTATTTGATGTAGTACATCTCTGATCTTTTAATCTCTATATATTTTGCTGTATATTGATGTGAGTAGTACTTACTTACTGCTGCTTACTAGCTTATTCCCAAAGATTAACTTTCATTGCCAGCAAGAACAGCTTCCATCCATCCATCCATCCATCCATCCATCCATCCATCCATCCATCCATCCATATTTCACTACATCCAGCTCACTCATTTCAGTGCAAAGGAGCAGAAACTCTAGAGGAGTCTAAGCTCTATCTGGATGTTTGAGCTCTCCACCCGATCTCTAAGGCTAAGGCCAACCACCCTACACAGGAAACTCTGTAGGGAAAGATCAAGATGGATACAGAGGAAGCTCATCTCTTACTCCCAAGGATCTCCTAGGGGACCCAGTTATAAGTGTTCTCCAAATCAACAAAACACACATAGACTGTCAAACTCCTATGACTCCTCCAGATGTCCTGCAAGGTTAAAGAGCTGGCCTGTCCTCCTGAACCTGAGTTTTGGAGTCAGTCAGAGCCTTCTTTCTAGCACCCTGTAACACATTTTCCCAGAAAGACTGAGCATTTTGATGCCCACAGTAATTGGAGCACAGCCCCAGGGTCACCTTTTCTTGAAGCATCATTCTGCAGCTCCACAGGTACTGTCCCCAACGTTCACACCATACTGAAACATTCAGAGCCTTTAGGAGAATGGATGTCATCCAGACCCAGTTTCATAACAAC
Source organism: Pterophyllum scalare (assembly GCA_024447675.2). Lineage (NCBI taxonomy): Eukaryota > Metazoa > Chordata > Actinopteri > Cichliformes > Cichlidae > Pterophyllum > Pterophyllum scalare. The sequence continues at coordinate 2,633 of JAMQGT020000626.1, read as the reverse complement.
CTTAGCACCTCCACCAGGGTGATAGATGAGGCTTCCCTTAAGTCTTCAGACTCTATCTCCTTTACCACAGACATGTTGGTACCTTAAAGCTCTTTCCACCACCTCTCAATATTGGATTTACCAGGTCTGCAGCCTTCCTCACCATCTGATCCTCACCACCAGGTGGTGATCAATTGACAGCTCTACTCCTCTCTTCATCCAAATGTCCAAGACATATAACACAGCTACAGTCCATCATTGACCTTTGACCTAAGGTGTTCTGGCTCCAAATAGTTTTGTGAGCCATCTTATGAACAAAAGCATGGTGTTCATCAGAGGACATGCACAAGGTTACAACATACAGGTCTCTGTCTTTGTCTTCCACCCAGCTCTCAACCCCATTGTCTATCCCTTTGGGTAGCGGACCCACAGGACACAGGAACAATGTTATTAATTTGGGCTTTATGTTGCCAGCAAGCTCCCTTCCTAGCTCTAGCTCCAGGCAGAGGACCACAGTTTACCTCTTCTCATTGAGGTACAACTGCTCCTATTTTCCTGAGTCATTTAGGGATTTCCCTTAATAGTATTATTTCCACCTTGTTAGTCTGTCTCTGGCAAACCATGACTTTAGTGGCATCTGCTGTAGCAAGAACTACCTCAAAGGTGGCTTTAGGTACTGTGGCAGATACAACTGTGGAAGTTGCAGTCATCAAACTTGATTGTGTTGAGTTCAAAATAAAGGTTGGTTTCAGAGATGTGGTCTGATAATGAGATTATGAATTACATATATCACAGTTAATCAGTTACATATAGCAGGCACAATCCTGAGTAACTGTGTGTGACTGAGTAACTGTAATAATCAATCATTATTACAGCATAACAAATTGTGTTTTTATTACAAGGCAGTTGTTTGCCAATAGTAACCGCATAAATGTATCTCATATTGTTCCTACACCATGACTGCACCAGTCTAACTCTGCGTTGGTAATATAAAGCCAACAAAAATGCTTCGGCACATTCCACAGATAGTTTACCCCATACTTTTTACATTATGTAGTATCAGTATTAAACCACTAGAGGACTGCAAAACACAGAGATGAAATGTGAAAATTTGCTCATAAATGAGAGCACACATAAAGGGTTCAGCTGCAGGAAGAGCTACACTGAATGTACAACTGTATGTTAGTACAAGGTATGAAATACTTTAACATGCATTAATGATGTTAATGTGACAGGTTAAGAGCACTACTTGACATTATTATGTCAACATTATGGAACTAAGGTCATAAGGCACTCTTGTATCTTAGTTTGTCACTGCTTAAAAGTCTATGCAGATTCCTCTTAGTAATTATAATATTCTTGTTTTTTATAAGTAACAGTAGTGATGATTACTGAGATTCAACCTGAGATTGGTCTCCCACAGGAAAAGTTAAAAAAAAAAAGAAGAAACAGTTCCTGGTCGAGTAAAAGCAGAGGTCCTGTTTCTTTGTTACTAATGTATATTAAATAAAAGAAGATTATCAAATCAGTCAAAACATTCAAGGTGAAAAGAATCATCTGTACCAAATTCTTAGCATCACGTCACTCAGACATGCTTTTTGCTTCACTGTAACCCTTAAATTTCCTGCTGCTTCAGGTGGAGCTAAAGTGTTACATGGCTTTTACACAAACAAGGTGTGAGACCTGCGTTGAAAATGAGCCAAAAGTGAATCCTCATGTATACTGATTCTCAGTGAGCACTCTGAGGAGAAGGTGATCAGCACCATGGACAGCAGCCCAGAAAGGAAAGTAATCAGGAAATGCCAAAAACCACATGAAAACACATGAAGTGAATTCTATTATTGACTGTTATGATTATTGTCCTGTGGTAGTGGATCATCAAACTGTATTGCTTTATAATTACGTAATTACTGGATTCTAAAATTCTAATGAGCAAATGTTTTCAGCCGGATTAGATGGCATTACATTAACTTTGTTTTTGTTTGTTTTTTGGACAGTTTAGGAACAATAGTTTGCATGTCTTAGGTTGACAGCTCTGTCCCTTTAGTGTTTACATGGAAAATTAAAACCCCAGCCATATTTTCTGTAAAACTAAATAATATTCCTAGAAACTTTGGCTAGATTACATAAGAAGGGGACCATCCCTGGCTGTGAGAGAGATATGATGACACGCCTTTCAGCTTTGTTAAGACAGACAGTTTTACGCCATCATTCTCCTGATCGCTGTGTGCAATTATGACTCTTCTGATTTAATGAGTGCCTATTTTTAGAGCCAGAAGAAATCCTGACAACAATGTCTTAAGGAACCCAGACAGAATCACAGAGAGAGCTTTCAAACTTTTCATCATTCAGTACCTCGGAGGAATAAAGCAAATCAGCTCTCATGCATCACTGGGTGCAGTGTAATCAGGTCAAAACATGACACTTTCACCTGAAATATCTATTTCTGTTTGGTTGATCATTTCTTTGTTATAACAATGCTTCTTGGCAATTAAATTCGGTGCCACATTTGTAAGGAAAATGCATTTATGGGTAGAGCAGCAGAGTTTAGTATGTGGGTTGCACCAGTGAAAAACGTGAAATGCCAAACAACTTTTTTCTATTAACTCTTGTTAGCAATACACGTAACTGAACGAAGTAAAATATGCATACAC
>JAMQGT020000625.1:0-18169 GCA_024447675.2 Pterophyllum scalare | reverse complement strand
TGCCCTTCTTTGTTTTAATGTCCACATTCTTACAAAAATGGGGGACACAGTCTTTAAATTCTTGTGCTTAAAATCACCAGCCACGTTGTCATGCATTCTCTTCATAGCTACCTTAGCATCAGCTTGTAGATATACAGAGCAGCTACAAACACTTTGGTAATTTCCCTGGGCTGAAAAAAGGTCTATACCAGTGTTTCCCACCATGGGGCCGCGAAGGTACTGCAGGGGGGCCGCAGTAATACCAGAAATTCAGTTTGAAATTACCCACATGTATGGATAGTTACATATTTATTTAAATGTATTTATTTATATAACAAGTGAATTAAAACTGTTAATAGGAGGTGGTTAGTTTGTGACCTAAATTTACTGCCCTTGCATTGAAGTTTGTTTTCCCAGTGGCAAGTGGGTCACATATCGGCATTAGGACTTTACATATGATTATATAACTTATAGCCAACAGTCTGTATTATTCTTTTGAATTAATTTTTTTTTTTTTTAATAAGTGGGCTGCTGCACTCTTGACACTGGGAACCGCAGGTCCACACTTTAAGAGTAAAAACAGTAAAAACTCCAGGTCTGGACAGCAGTGTCTCTCAACAACGGCAGTGTAAAAGTATTCTCTACATACATATTTTCTAATCCTTTCAATGAGATGATTAATTTTTGACTAGATTAATCCTAATCATACTAACTAGGGTACCTGCAGCCCTCTGAAGTATACCATCTGTGATCTCATGTCTACTATAAGTGTCAGGATGTGTGGTGTGTCAAATGGAAGCAGACTCACAATGCAGGACTCACAGGTGGATGCACGGAAGGTGGTTTATTAAAACAAAAACAAACACAAGCGGAGCGGAACGATGCCAAGTGGTAACACAGGTGACGCTAATAACACTGACGAGACAAGGGGAAGCAAAGCTAAACATAATGCATGGGGAACACAGGACTGTCAAAATAAAACAGGAAGTGACTAGACAAGGAACACGCAGACTTGACACAGGGAACTGGAACACAGACGCTGGACAGAAACGCAGAACCAGATCTGTTTATGTAGATGGTGACTTTTTTAAGGGAATAATCCATATCGCTGTGTGTGGTATTGATCATCAAGAAGTTTGTGCTTCAGTTTTGCTAAGTTTCTTTTTTTGATCTCCAATCTCATTGTACACTATTCTGATCTAGAATTTTATAAGTGTTATTATTGTATGTGAGTCCTTATGCTACACCAGCATTGTTTATGGATGTTCACCAACCAAGGTTGGTAGCATTAGTGTTATAGCTCCATTTCCTTATATGGTATGGTCCAAAAAAAACAACATGGCAATGGCCAAAGCACTAACACCGGAGTTCTGACACCAATGGGCGATAAGAAGAAAAAGGGAAGAAACAAAGATACATGTTCCTTGTGTGTGACAAGGCCTCTGAACCAATTTACTACAACCTCAGCACTTGGAACCTGCTGGACAGGATGCCTGAGTGCCTGAGCTACTCACACAGCCATCCTAAGCCCCCTACTAATGCACCTGGTTTTGTGCAAAGTGTCCATTTAGCACATTGATATGTGCAACCAGCTGGTAAGCAGAGAAAGTAAAGGGTGGCAGAAGAAGATAGAAAGAGAATATGAGCAGGAAAAACAACACACACAAATGCACATACACACATACAAAAATACACACACACACACAAGTCTGTGACACAGAGCGAGTCCTCTGGTCTGGTTAATGAGACAAGATAAGTTGGTGTGAAGGGACTCTTGTAATTACAGCTGGTTCCTTGTCCCTGTCGAACCTGATGAAACCGCCCTCCTCCCTCATTACACCGAGCCTCACGTTAATGAACTCTGCCTTTTTCTTTCTCTTGCATATAGTTTACTTTTTCTCCTGTTTAATATATATTGGTTGGTTAAGGGTAAGAACAGAACAGAGCAGCCATTAGCGACAACAGCTGTGACATTAAGGCATGTGATTACCATTCCTCTCTTAAAATGGGAATGAATATCTATACCAAATGCTTGCATTTCACCCATTATAGCTATATGTGAAAGAATTCTGATTTTTATTGTCACTACCCTATTATTAATCTCTGTCTCTTCCACAGCATGTCTTTTGTTCTGTCTCTCTTCCCTCATCCCCAACCAGTCACAGCAGATGGCTGCTCCTCCCTAAGCCTGGTTTTGCCGGAGGTTTCTTCCTGTTAAAAGGGAGTTTTTCCTTCCCACCATCACCAAGTGCTTGCTCATAGGGGAGTTGTTTTGACTCTTGGGTTTTGTCTGTAATTATTGTAGGGTCTTAAGTACCTAGAGGTGACTGTTTGTTTTGATATGGCTCTATAGAAAGAAAATTGAATTGACTTGAATTGAACTTGTATTTGTGAGATCAAAAACTGCAAGTGGCAGAAATGTGATTCCTCCAAAGGGTGACTTGGCTCAGCCTCATTGATACAGCGAGGAGTTCAGTCATTTGCAGGCGACTCAGAGTAGAGCTAAATGAGGTGGTTTGGCATCGGACTAGGACGCTTCCTGGACTCATCCAAGGTGAGGTGTTTCGAGCATGTCCAACTGGGAGGAGGAACAGTGATTACATCTCTCAGCTGGCTTGGTAATGCTTTGCTGTATACCCAAAAGACCTGGAGGAGGATGCCGGAGAAAGGGAGGTCTGGCATCTCTGCTTAGACTGCTGCCAAATGCAGATAAGAAGTAGAAAATGGATGGATGGAAAGATTTTTTTCCCCTGAAGGTAAATCAAAAAAATCACAGTGGATCTATATATGTATTTGGATGCATGTTAGTGCATATATTATTTATTGCTGCAGCTAATCTAATGATAACAAAATATGAATACTATGAATTTCAACTGAAAAGAAGTTATTAATATAAACCAGTATTTATTATATCTTAAACTTTTAAACTGTTTTAAAAATGAAATGGAATGAATATCCTCAGTGTCATGTTTAACTCTTACCAACACAGGGCATAACAAAGCCAATCATCGTCATCATTGTTATCACCCATCTACCAGTTGGGCACGAGAGGAGGGTGATAGGACAAAATATACGCTGTGGAAGAGAGCCAGAGATTATTAACAACTGTGTTTATACACAGCTCTGTATTTAATAATTAGAGAGTGAAAAGAGGTGACTGAAAAAAAATACTCAGTGCATCATGGGAAGCACCCAGCAGCCTAGTGTCATGAACTGCTGTGGCAGGCAGGTTGAGCACCCAAATGCAGAACTCGAGAGACAGGATTAAACTCGAAATCCTCAGTGTTATTGCTGGAAAAGCCAGAACTAAACAGAGCTGGACTGGTGCCAGAAGAAGAAGAAGGACTGAGTGGGAAGAAGGATTTTAAATTCATTTCTGGATTTAACAGGGAGCCACTGAAGAGAAGCCAATATGGGAGAAATCTGCTCTCTCTTTCTAGTCCCTGTCAGTACTCTAGCTGCAGCATTTTGGATCAGCTGAAGGCTTTTCGGGAGCTTTCAGGACAGCCTGATAATAATGAATTACAATAGTCCAAGCCTAGAAGTAATGAATGCATGAACTAGCCTTCCCGCAGCACTCTGAGACAGGATGTTTCTATTTTTAGAAATATTGCACAAATACAAGAAAAGCAGACCTACATACAGTGCCTTGCGAAAGTATTCGGCCCCCTTGAACTTTTCAACCTTTTGCCACATTTCAGGCTTCAAACATAAAGATATAAAATTTTAATTTTTTGTGAAGAATCAACAACAAGTGGGACACAATCGTGAAGTGGAATGAAATTTATTGGATGTGTCAAACTTTTTTAACAAATAAAAAACTGAAAAGTGGGGCGTGCAATATTATTCGCCCCCCTTGCGTTAATACTCTGTAGCGCCACCTTTTGCTGCAATTACAGCTGCAAGTCTCTTGGGGTATGTCTCTATCAGTTTTGCACATCGAGAGACTGAAATTCTCGCCCATTCTTTCTTGCAAAACAGCTCGAGCTCAGTGAGGTTGGATGGAGAGCGTTTGTGAACAGCAGTCTTCAGCTCTTTCCACAGATTCTCCATTGGATTCAGGTCTGGACTTTGACTTGGCCATTCCAACACCTGGATACGTTTATTTGTGAACCATTCCATTGTAGATTTGGCTTTATGTTTTGGATCATTGTCTTGTTGGAAGATAAATCTCCGTCCCAGTCTCAGGTCTCTTGCAGACTCCAACAGGTTTTCTTCCAGAATGGTCCTGTATTTGGCCCCATCCATCTTCCCATCAATTCTGACCATCTTCCCTGTCCCTGCTGACGAAAAGCAGGCCCAAACCATGATGCTGCCACCACCATGTTTGACAGTGGGGATGGTGTGTTCAGGGTGATGAGCTGTGTTGCTTTTACGCCAAACATATCGTTTTGCATTGTGGCCAAACAGTTGGATTTTGGTTTCATCTGACCAGAGCACCTTCTTCCACATGTTTGGTGTGTCTCCCAGGTGGCTTGTGGCAAACTTTAAATGAGACTTTTTATGGATATCTTTGAGAAATGGCTTTCTTCTTGCCACTCTTCCATAAAGGCCAGATTTGTGCAGTGTACGACTGATTGTTGTCCTATGGACAGACTCTCCCACCTCAGCTGTAGATCTCTGCAGTTCATCCAGAGTGATCATGGGCCTCTTGGCTGCATCTCTGATCAGTCTTCTCCTTGTTTGAGATGAAAGTTTAGAGGGACGGCCGGGTCTTGGTAGATTTGCAGTGGTCTGATACTCCTTCCATTTCAATATGATTGCTTGCACAGTGCTCCTTGAGATGTTTAAAGCTTGGGAAATCTTTTTGTATCCAAATCCGGCTTTAAACTTCTCCACAACAGTATCTCGGACCTGCCTGGTGTGTTCCTTGGTCTTCATGATGCTCTCTGCACTTGGAACAGAACCCTGAGACTATCACAGAGCAGGTGCATTTATACGGAGACTTGATTACACACAGGTGGATTCTATTTATCATCATCAGTCATTTGGGACAACATTGGATCATTCAGAGATCCTCACTGAACTTCTGGAGTCAGTTTGCTGCACTGAAAGTAAAGGGGCCGAATAATATTGCACGCCCCACTTTTCAGTTTTTTATTTGTTAAAAAGGTTTGACACATCCAATAAATTTCATTCCACTTCACGATTGTGTCCCACTTGTTGTTGATTCTTCACAAAAAATTCAAATTTTATATCTTTATGTTTGAAGCCTGAAATGTGGCAAAAGGTTGAAAAGTTCAAGGGGGCCGAATACTTTCGCAAGGCACTGTATTTGTTTAATATGTGCATTGAAGGACATATCCTGGTCAAAAATAACTAAGATTCCTCACAGTGTTACTGGAGGCCAAGGTAATGCCATCCAGAGTATCTGGTTAGGCATGTTTTTAAGATTTGTAGGGCAGAGTACAATAACTTCAGTCTTATCTGATTTTAGAAGCAGGAAATTAGAGGTCATCTAAGCCTTAGAGCTTAACCCTCTAACACTGGGCCATCGCTGCCGGCCGACTCACCTGTTACCTGCCCTAACTTGTCCTATCAGAAAAATTCAAATGGTTTCTGAAAGCTGAGAAATTGCACTTCACACCCAAAATAGGGTTATTACTGTAATTGTTGCTGGAAGTCTGTGAATGGCGGGATTGTTGAAGTACGTTCTGCCGCCGATGACAGGTTTGGTATTAAATGGTTAACTATTTGGTGTTATGGTCCTGGGCTTCTTGCTCAGTGTTTTTTTTTTCTTTTGAGCTTTGTTTTGGGAATGTCTTTTGATCCTTGGTTGTTTGGTGGCATTATGTTTGTATATTTAGTTCTGCTCTCAGTTGCTTGGTTAGTTTCTCCCTCAGTGTTCCTTCCCTCCAGTCTCAAGTCCGCTGGGTTTAGGTCATGTCTGTGTTTTCCCCGTTTAGTTCTCATTTCCTGTTTTATTTTCCTACCTTCCTGTTCCCTGTGTGTCGTGTTGAGTGTTGCTTCCTCCCTGCCTCATCAGTATAATTCTCTCCACCTATTCTCTCCAGCTGTCTCCTTTTGTCTCGCTAATATAAAGTAAATAAAGTTCAAGCTTAGCACCTCGTCATTCAAGTGCTCCTTTGGGGTCCTTTACGTGCCTTCCACAGCAGTTTCATGAAAAGTCAAAGTCAAAGTGTATTAAGGCTGATGCCAATATAAACAGTGCTGTAAATATAACAGTAGTGTAAATGTAAACAGTAGTGCAATCTGAATGGGCACATGAAGAGGAGACTCCACATTCTCCTCCGTGATGGCAGTAGGCTGAAGAAGCTGTGTAGCGGATGTGTAGGACCGCCCGCCATGCAGAGGGCTCTCCGAGTGAAGCGGGTATTGTGTAGGTCTTGTAGTGAGGGAAAAGAGGTGCTGACGATCTTCTCAGCTGCTCTCATGATGCGCTGGAGGGTCTTATGGCGGAACATGCGCCAAACCACACCGTGATGCAGCTAATCAGGACGGAATCCCGAGCTGAAGTCAATGAACAGCATTCTGACATAAGAGTCCTTGGTGTGTAGATGTGTGAGGGCCGTGTGGAGGGCAGTGGAGATCGCATCGTTGGTCGAACGATTAGGCCGATACGCAAACTGGAAAGGGTCCAGGGAGGCAGGAAGGATGGATTTGATGTGTTTCATGACTAGCCGTTCGAAGCACTTCATTGGGATGGGGGTGAGTGCCACCGGACGGTAGTCATTTAGGCAGGAGGGCGATGCCTTCTTTGGGACAGGGATGATGGTGGTAGCTTTGAAGTAGGTGGGGACAATGGCCTGACTCAGCAAGATGTTAAAGATATCCGTGAAGACAGCTGCAAGTTCCCCTGCACAGTCCCTCAGCACATGGGCATGTTGTCAGGACCAGGAGCTTTGCGGACATTGATCTTGCTGAATGATTGCCCTACCCTGTATGGGGACAGCATCAGCACCTGGTCACCAGTAGAGGGGGGGATTTCTGTGCAGGTGTGCTGTTGTATGCCTCGAACCGAGCAAAGAAGTCGTTCGGCTCATTCAACATAGAGGTTGTGCTGTCACAGGTCTGTGGAGCTGGCTTGTAGTCTGTGATGGTCTGTATTCCTTGCCACAGACTCCATGTGTTCTTGCTGTCACTGAAGCGATGAGCTATCTTCCTGGAATACTGCTTCTAGGCCTTCCTAATGCCCCGGGATAGATTGTTTCTGGCTATCCTCAGGCCCTCTTGATCTCCTGCCGTGAAGTTCCTGGCTCTCAGGAGTCTGTAGACCTTTCCTGTCAGCCATGGCTTCTGATTTGCCCAAACAGTGATGGACTTGCGGTCAGTTACATTGTCAATACACTTGGTGATGTATGAGCAGATGGTATCTGAGTGCTCTTGGAGATCTGTGGTGTTGTTTTTTTAGCAGCTTCTTGGAACATACTCCAATCTGTGGTGTTGAAACAGTCCTGAAGTGCTTCTGAAGACTCATCCGACCACACTCGTACCTGCTTGCAGACTGGTTTGGTAACTTTAACCAGCGGTCTGTATGCTGGCATTAGCATAACACTGCCGCTAGCCTAGCTCGGACACCTCTGCACTTACCCTGCTTCTGCTTCCCATCGCGCTGCTTATGCCGCTTACATTGTGGGCGAGGTGAAGACGTAGGGTTCGGTGATGATCAGGGGTGAAAGTAGTTTTAAATTCTTGCCGGTACTACTACAATATATATATGCACACACTGTACACTTAACACAACTGATGACCACCTCCATGCATTCCGGCTCTATCCACTAATGCAAAACTTCTGGAAAGAAATAACCACCAAACTTCCTCAAACCCCAATCCCCTTGGCTACTACTGTGTTTTGGAGGTGAATGCGCTCATGTAGTGTAAATGAAATCTCCGGTCATAAGCAGTGTTTTTGAGCTGTGCTGTATTGTTGAAATTGAGCAGAATAACATGAAACACAATTAGTTAATCTCTCTTTTCTTTTAATTGGGATATTTTGTAACAAGCAGTCCAACATTAAAGGTAGCGGTGAATGTTTTAACCTGTTAACTGGCCAAACCAAAATCACCTGAAAAAACTACGCCCTCTGGTTATTACTGGCTCTGTCGTTGCCTGTTAATTGGTCGCGTCCTGTCTGGTATGTAGTGCATTTTATATGGCAGGCTAGACCCTCCCATTTTGATTGACACCTCATTTGGCCAATGATATTAAGAAATGGGTTTTCCAGAGCCAGTAATAACCAGGGAGCATCACGTAGATTTTCGGTTAATTTTGATGCAGCCAGTTACATGATTGGCCGGACCAGGTGTCAATCAAAATAGGAGGGTCTAGCCCAGTCTCAAACTGCAAACTCCACACAGAAAGGCCCGGGCCAAGGTGGATTCAAACCGAAACCTTCTAGCTGTGAGGCAACAGTGCTAACCACCACACCACACCACACTTCAAATAAACCATTCCTCTGCAGATGAGCAGTTAGCTGTTTTACAACTACTCTTTCAAGAATTTTGGAGATAAAATGAAGCTAATTGGCTAAGACAGCTGTGTCGAGTGATGGCTTTTTAATTAATGGTTTAATTACTCCCACCTTGAAGGCCTGTGGTACATATCCCATTAATAGAGATAGATTGATCATATTTAAGATTGACTCATTAATTAATGGTATGGCTACTTTGAGCAGTCTTGTGGGGATGATGGCTTGGAGGAAGTAACTACTAACTACTACTGGAGTTAATTCAGAAATATCCATTGGAGAGAAAGAGACTAAATAAATATCAGTGTTATTAAAAGTAGCTGTACATAATGATAGATCCATGAGATAGATGAAAATAATTGTTTTTCTCTAATGGTTGAAATTTTATTTGTAAAGAAATTCATGAAGTCATTATTAGTTTAGATTAAAAACACGATAAATCTTAAACGATATCTGCAAACCACTCACCCAGATCTCATTGCAAAGGTAAGTATTTTAATGTCATGCAGAGTAAAGTGTTTTTCCCAGTTTAGCATTTGTGTTTAGAGAAAATCACCACACCGTGGTGGATTAGCCTTTCCTAATCTCAGTCCTGAACACTACCCTGTACCTTTCAGAGTGTGCCCTGCATTTACATTTTACACCCTTTATAATTTAGTTGACTAAATCGACTGTAGATTTAGTCGACTATATTCTTAAGATAATTCGTCGACTAAAACTAAAACTGTTCAGATGTCTAAATTATGACTAAAGCTAAATTACATTTTTGTCCAAAGACTATGACTAAAACTAAATCAAAATTTGCTGTCAAAATTAACACTGCTTCTAAATTAGAGATATGCCATTTCCTCTCCAGCTTAATGGTTAAACTGCATGTTTGTGAGTTTCACCAGGAAGTCAAGCACTTCTGATCTGAGGCTTTTTCAGAGGTGCCACAGCAAATTTGTACACATGCAGTGAAGACGTAAAACTACCAACAAGACAATCGACCTCTGTGGGAGTTGATTTTGGGTAGCTGCTCTGTACATGGCACTGAAGAAGATAATAATGGAGGAATTATATCCTTAAGCTTAGTTACAGCACTTTCAGAAAGACTTCTACTGTAATGATATTTATTCCCCACTGCTGTGAAATCCATTATTTTAAATTTAAACATTATCAAGAAATGATCAAACAGAAGAGGGTTTTATGGTAATACACTTAAATGTTCAGTTTCTATGCCATATGTCAGGACAAGAGCCAGAGTGTGGTTAAAGTGGTGGGTGGGCTCATTTACATTTTGAGAGAAGCCAATTGAATCTAATAATAGATTAAATGCAGTGTTGAAGCTGTCATTTTCAGCATCTAGATGAATGTCAAAATCCCTCACTATAATTATTTTATCTGAATTGAGCACTAAATCAGATAAAAAGTCTGAGAAATCAGACAGATAATGACAAATAAAACTGTTTTGTGAATTTCCTAGTTAGGGTGGACAAGGCTAAGAGTCAGAGTTTCAAATAAATTTAAACGTTGCCTGGGTCATTGATTAATTAATAAGTTGGAGTGAATGATTGCTGCTACTTCTCCTCCTCAACCTGTGCTTTGAGCATTCTGACAGTTAGTGTAACTTAGCATGTTGATTCATTCAAACTAACATATTCATTCTGCTGTAACCAGTTTTCTGTAAGGGAGAATATATCAATATGTTGCTCAATTATTAAATCATTTATTAACAGGGACTGTTTTTAAGATAAATCACTACAATGCTCTGGGATGCATCTTCAGTGATGGTCCTGGGTTCATTGGGGGTTTTGGGTCTTTCAACATCATACCCCCTCTTCCAGGTGACCCAGCTGGGCTGATCAAGTCCCAGCTCGCCTCCCAGCAGCATCAAGCCAAGGGTCTCCCCTCTTAATCCAAATTCACCTTGTGGCTTTCTCTGCAGCTTCAATAATGGAACATATGGCTCCCCTTTTTGCTGCTCCCATCACTCCCAGCAATGTCAGGGCTTTGCAAAGGGAACTACCCACGAAACCTCTGCAGCCCACCTCAAAAGCCTGGCATTGTGTCTGCCACCCACGGTTTCTGCACTCCTCAACAACTCCCTGATACTTGCTGATCTTCCTCTCATGGGCCTCCTCCATGTGTTCCTCAAGGCATGGTAAGTTCCAGTGTGACAATCTTCTTGATGGAGTTTGAGAGGACTGTGCTGACCACCTCTGCAACTGCCTTGAGCACCTGGTCTGGGCGCCAATGATAGTGGTCATCGGCCAGGGCTTTCGGACAGGTGAGTAGGTGTTGCGGGGTTCATTTTTCATCACACTGAGCACACGTGTGTGAAACATGTATGAAGATTGGAGGAGCTTGGTAAGGTGTCATAGACAGCCTGGACCAGGAGCCTGATGTGGTGAAAGTCAGATCGCTGGAAGTCTGACCATGTGATCTTCCACTGCACCACCTTCCCCCACCCTGGCCAGATTCTTTGTTGAATAAGCTCCACTGCCCTGCTGACTTAGAAGAGAGAGACCTAATGCTTAATAATCCACATTTAACTGTTTTACTCTTTGGTGCAGCTGAGGATGCTTTATTATTTTTTCTTTTTGAATTTTTATGCTTACGTAGTTTTTGATGATTTTAGTTTGTTTTGTGGTGGTAGGGAGCAGACATGGGGATGGGGTTTGGGAGGATGACAAGAGGAGAGAGCTGCAGGAGATGTGTAAGACTGCAGCTCTGCTTTCTGGTCTTTGACCTGAGGCTGGATCTATGGTCCTACCCATACCTATCCTCACAAGCTAGTGACCGACAGACTAAGGTCATGGATATAAGCAGCAAAAATGAGCTTCCTTCAAAGGATGGCTGGGCCTAAGTTCCTTAGGCTGAGGCGATTGAAGAGTTTCTGGTTAAGGAGCTTGGTCATTAGGTAGGGGCTCTAAGTAGAGCTGCAACTCCTTCACATCCCAAGGAGCCAGCTGAGGTGGTTCTGACCAGGGGGTCTTCTAGGTGATGAGCAGTAGCTCTGTCTCTGAGCTCCTTGGGCAGTGCCTTCCACCTCATGATTCTCATTTGCTCTGACATGCGCTGTGAGCTCTTATATAGACAGGTGTGTGCCTTTCCTAATCAAGTCCAATCAGTTTAATTAAATACAGCTGGACTCCAATGAAGGAGTAGAACCATCTCAAGGAGGATCAGAAGAAATGGACAGCATGGGAGTTAAATATGAGTGTCACAGCAAAGGGTCTGAGTACTTATTTCAGTTTTACCTTTTTAATAAATTTGCAAAAGTTTTTACATTTCTGTTTTTTTCTGTCAAGATGGGGTGCTGAGTGTACATTAATGAGAAATAAAATGAACTTTTTTTGATTTTAGCAAATGGCTGCAATGAAACAAACATTGTAAAATGTAAAGGGGTCTCAATACTTTCCGTACCCACTGTAGCTATTATAAAATATGATGAATTGCTAGATACTTCAGAGACAAAAAAATTAGAACTATTTTAATAATTTGTCAGTGGTTAACAACACAAATTCTTCCACAGAGGTTCCACTGAAATATATTTTACTAGAAAAATTTTACTATCCATACATATTCTTCTTATATTAGTGGCTGAACAGCAACACTTGAACTAAATCATGCACATGTTGAAGAGGCTCTGCTTTTCATAGTGGTTTGCAAAAGATTAAGAAAATATTAATATAGAGAAGAGCTGTGCAGAATCAGGGAAATGCAATTTGACTGTATGGGGCCTTGAAGAGATGATTTGACTCACATGAATGACTTCTTTTTTAATGGCCCTCCCTCAAACCTCTTTTCTTTTCCTTTGGCGCAGTAGTTTGAATAACATCTGAACTCCATATTGTCAGGATGTGTTTCTGATTATGCAGCATTTGGGGACACTGAAACACATGACTCTTTGCTAATACACATTAGATAACACCACCTTCTAATGGGTGATATAATTTATTTGAAAAGCAGAGAGAGTCAATGCTCTTTCTTTCAATTATTATAAATAATTGAACGCACATACACACACACACACACACACACACACACACACACACACAAAATGGCCTTGTTCTTTGGTCTTAGTCTACAGATTAATCTTTGTCTGACAACAAGATTTATATGGAGTTCCAACAGAATCTAAGTAACTACATGCTACAAAGAGTATAAATCAAATTCTGCATCATACAATTATAAAAGAGGACCTGCTATTACAATGAAACAAATGTACCAGAACAAAATAAAGTGACAATATTATACTCAGATGAACACACCAGATATATCACAATAATTATAGTTAACATTAACATACCCAGTGATGAAAAGTCATTTCTTTTATACATTTTTGCACCTCAGCATTTTTTCTGGCTCAGCAATCATAGTGTTGGGGGGTTGTGGGTTGGGGTTGGGGGTTGTTGGTGATCTGAGAGCATCATACCTCACAATGCCTCTTGGTCACACGTGGCATAAAAGTTACTATGGTAATGGTTAATTTTTAAATTAGTAACTCTATTATTATGTTTCCTTGGCCAGTGCTGGTGTCGGTTTCGGTGAACCAGTGAAACAGTTAAGAACGGGCCTGTGTTTCCACCGCGCTTTGTGAACTGCTGCTTTGGGAGTTTGGGCGTTTCCTTTGGGCGGATCCTCGTCTGGACACGGAAGCTGAAGGACACAAAGGTGGGAGGGCATGTTCCCTTTTCTTGTGCTGCAAACATATTTTACGGTCCAAACCAAGCTACTGTAGCATCTGTGTGCGGCACAAGGTAAACACAGGCAGCGATTATGAGCAGGACAAAAAGTACGCACTTTGTGTCCTTTTATCTGTGATATGAACTGATACAAAGCAGCAAGTTCAGCCTAAGGGCTCAACCTAATTCACAGTGCTGAAAATTGCATTGCTTTTCTCGTGTAATACACACCATGCAGTGAAATAACAGTAGAAAACTTTACGTTGAGATGGCAGAGTCACGCCCTTCTGCTGCTTTCATCATGCGTTCTTGGTTCAAGACCAGCTAGCTCACAGGGCCGGAGTTGTTTTTCGGCGAAACCGCTGAACAGTTCAAATACTGGCACCGGAACCCCGTCGGTGGAAAAGAAGTCTATTATATCTATATCCAATTCTTAAGGAATTCATCCATAATAATCACAGACCATGGTCCAGTTAGTGTCATTGTAGTAATTTAAACAGATTTAAACAAGTAGGTGGGGGTTCAAAGCTTCACTTATAACAGACAAATATTTCAACAATTCTATCTCCAGCGGGTGGACATCCTTCATTGAACTGAATCTGACCAATGGCAAACAGTTCTGAGGGGACACATTGTTTCATATGCTAAACATATAGAAAAAGAAGAAACAGCAAAAGCAACATGAATTAGAAAATAAACTGAAACATTTATACTCTCAACATTCCACCAGCAAGTACGATCAAAGTCAGACCAAAGGGCACTGAAAAAAGGGTAAATTCCTTGCTCACTAATTAAGAAAATATGTAGAAACGACACTAATCACAGCAGTCCAAGACACAGCAGTCAAGTCCTTTGGACTGAAATTTAATATTCAATCCAAAGCACATAAGCGTGGTTTTCCATAAAAGACTATCATTCAAAGTATCAAATACCGCCAACACTGACATCTTCTTTTCACAACAATAAGCTTATAAATTATTCCAAGAAGAGGGAAATATATGGCATCAGAAGAACTAGGAAAAGCAATCTTTGCCCATTAATAAATCTCCTGGTTTTAATCACTATGCAAATGGAATTCTCTAAACAATTCTGGCAACTCAGATCTCCCTTATTCAACAGAACAGTCAAACAAAATGAAAGGATAATAAACACAGCTCTTATTACAGTACTTACAGTATTATCTAAATCTGACAACAACCCAATCCTGACCTAATGCAATAGAAATACAAGCCTTATCATCTGTGACCTAAAAAGAATCAGCGCTAACCACTAGATTAGAAACAGTTATCGGCTGCTCCCTTTAGGGGTCACCACAGCAGATCGTCTGCCTCCATCTCACCCTGTCCCCAGCATGGGGGGGGGGAGGCCCTGATGTAATTCCACCCTCATGTTGAACCCATCTGTCACTCCTACAATGCACCTCACCATTCACCATCTGCAGTAATTCTAACTAATAACCACATCTCAGTGATTCACACCATACCAATGTGCCAGACAAGGACCATCTGCTTCCTTCTTCACTGTTTGCTATTTCCAGAGCAGCTAATCAGAATAGATGTACCACTGGTATACAAACAAGTGACTTTGAACACATCATTTTATATGAAGATGACATTCTGTTTTGCATAACAGAAATTTCATACTGTATTATACCAAATATCTATGTTCTCAAAGAGTCTAATTACTCCACAAACTGGTCATAATCAAAACCTTTGCTGCTCTTCAAAGAAGTACTGTCTAAAAAACACCCTAACAATAACAACAGGCAAACTAACAAATCTATGCATAAATGATGCAACCAGAGTGTCATAGAGATTCCTGCTAAAATACTCACCATTACTGAAAAACACAGAAGATTTCAGTCACTTGATTAACTTACCCAGCTCACTAATTGAAAAAAATAGCAGAAACAAACATGTCCTTACAATTTAAAATACACATTTTCTTCATGGCCTCTGTCCAACCTACAGCTCACTGGTTTAACAGTTAAGATTCCACTGTAACTAAATTTAACTGGAAACATAAGAAACCATGCAGGAGGCACAGATAGTTACATCAGCCCATTATCAGTTTCACAATTTCCCTTTCTTACCCAGTAAATTGAACAAAATAAATGTTTCCAAAATCTATTCTGACAGCTTAGTGGAAAACCAGCCAAATCTCTGGATGTACAGTATCATTATTTAACTCCCCCCCCCATTTCATAGGGTATGACTCACTCATACCCTATAAAACACTGAAAATGACACAAAACTGTTTTTTAAAAAAAAAAAAATTCCCATTGAAACATTGTTTAAATGAAAAGTTTAAAGTAACACCCTCAAGCATTATCTTGATTTATTGAACTCAAAGGAAAAAAATACCATACTATCAGAAAAGAAAGATTAAAGGCACTCAAAAACAATAGCATAGATTATTTTAATAGAACTAATTCATAACACATGCCTTTAATGTAATGTGTCAGTTTGTTTGTTTTCCAGGGTTTGGTCCTCAAAAGAAGTCAATAAGTCCAGCTCAAAGATTAATGGGCAATCTATGGAATACATTTTAGAGAGAAAATATCGAGACCTTACTTTAGATTCCCATCTAAAACAAAAAAGTTTGTAAAGGCAAACTTACAAACATTTAAACTTATTATTATTCAGACTGTTTACTATTTCATTCTACAAATACTTTGATTTTTTTCTCATTTAGTTTATTGTACGACTGCTTGATCACAAGTGGCATTCGCAACAATTCTACCCTCTATGATATAAAATCAGGCACTTACATTTCTTGATAAGAAGCCAATAAGTATGCAATAAAGTTTAGACAATTTCATTACATTTGGTAATCTAAAATTAATACCAAACACTTACATAATTGGATTCTTCAGGTACTCAGTGACCTTGTGGTTCTTCTTAAAGCTTTGGGTTCAGTAATAGTTGGAGTATCTATTGCAAAGTGCAAGGTGCCATTATGGAAATCTTCACTTGGGCAAACAACATTTTCAGTTCAGGGTATGTGGAATTCCTTACCTACAGATCTGAAAATGGACTCTGAGATCATTTGAAAATGTAGTCTGCTGCCTTTGTTTAATGATACTTTATTATACTGCAATTTGTTTGTGTTGTGTTATGTATCATCACTTCATTGTGTTTGACTTTGGTGTTTTTTAATATCTATTTACTGTACACATTGTGTATGTGTATGTAAATATATGTATTTACTGATTTTCTTTGTGTTTTAGTAGCCGAACAGGCATTTCACACGAGATTAGACTATAAATACTGTGGTGTGTGGCATGTTTCATTTACCATACCTGTTCTTATAGAAATAAACAATAAATAACAAATAAAAAATATAATTAAATAAGCAACATATACACAAGGAAGATATTTTCATTCAACATCAGAACAACTAGTAGCACAGTGTTCCAACATCTGTGAGAAACAACTGTATTGACAACTAGAGATTGACGAGATACAACACAAATAGAAAATGACTATGGCAAGGCGGATCCACAACGTCAGGTCATACAATAATAAGATGAGATAATCTTAATAAGATA
Organism: Pterophyllum scalare; assembly: GCA_024447675.2. Taxonomy (NCBI): domain Eukaryota; kingdom Metazoa; phylum Chordata; class Actinopteri; order Cichliformes; family Cichlidae; genus Pterophyllum; species Pterophyllum scalare. The sequence goes on along the minus strand of JAMQGT020000625.1, from coordinate 1,542 downwards.
AGATATATGCCATAAATTCTCTATTGGCTGATGTTGTTAGTGTTTTTCTTTTTCTTTTATTTATTAATTTCTGTTATTGTTCAAATAAGTGTGTATTATGGCAATGTCAGAGTTGACAAAAGAAAAAAAAAGAAATACAAGCAATAAAGAAAACAGAAAAGGGGGATAAAATAGTTAAAAAAAAGACAATATAGCACGTAGAAAAACACAGTGCTTCACAAGCTGCTGCACCGGTAAACAAAACAAAACAAAAAAACAAAAACAAGAGCGCCTGAAAAACGCACGCACACTATATCGCCAAAAGTATTCAGTCACCCATCCGAATCATTGAATTCAGGTGTTCCAGTCACTTCCACGGCCACAGGTGTATAAACCAAGCACCTAGGGATGCAGACTGCTTCTACAAACACGGGTCGCTCTCAGGAGCTCAGTCAATTCCAGCGTGGTACTGTGATAGGATGCCACCTGTGCAACAATACTCTTGAGAGTGACTCATTCTTTCACAAATATTTGTAGAAACAGTCTAGGTGCTTGATTTTATACACCCGTGGCCATGGAAGTGACTGAAGCACCTGAATTCAATGATTCAGATGGCTAACTGAATACTTTTGGAAATAAAATGTATCTTAAAGACCTCATAGTACTGTATCACCCCAATAGAGCACTTCACTCTCAGACTGCTTACTTGTGGTTCCTAGGATATTAAAGAGTAGAATGGGAGGCAGAGCCTTCATCTTTCAGGCCCCTCTTTGGAACTAGCTCCCATTTGGATTTGTGAGACAGACACCCTCTCTATTTTTAAGATTAGGCTTAAAACTTTTAACTAAAGCTCTTCGTTTGGCATGGATCAGGTGACCCTGAACCATCCCTCAGTTATGTAGACTGTTGATGCACTGTGTTTTTTTTTCTTTGCTCACCTCCTTTCCCTCTCTATGTGCTTACATATCACTCTTCATTTAATTGCTCGTTATTATTAATCTCTGGCTCTGTTCCACAGCATATCTTTTGTCCTGTCCCCCTCCCTTCACCCTCAATCAGTCAGAGCAGATGGCTGCCCCTTCCTGAGTCTGATTCTGCTGGCAGTTTCTTCCTGTTCAGAGGGTGTTTTTCCTTCCCAATGTCACCAAGTGCTTTCTCATGGGGGTTGGGGTCATCTGATCATCAGTGCCTATGGACTAGGCATATTGCACATCTGAAAAGGCACCATCAGTGCTGAAAGTCATACAGATTTTAGAGCAACATATACATCCATTTTTATTTATATAGCGCCAAATCACAACAAACAGTGACCTCAAGGCACTTTATATTGTGGGTAAAGACCCTACAATAATACAGAGAAAACCCAACAGTCAAAACAACCCCCTATGAGCAAGCATTTGGTGACAGTAGGAAGGAAAAACTCCCTTTTAACAGGAAGAAACCTCCAACAGAACCAGGCTCAGGGAGGGGCAGTCATCTGCCATGACCAGTTGGTGCTGGGAAATGGTTCCACAGAAGAGGGCCTTGAAGCTGAAGGCTCTGCCTCCCATTCTACTCTTAAGT
>JAMQGT020000623.1:0-18207 GCA_024447675.2 Pterophyllum scalare | reverse complement strand
GATGTGTGGTGGCTTGGTTCAGTTACGCATTGCTAATCTGCTTAAATCTGTAGAAGAAACTCTTCATATGGATGAAATAAAAAGTTATGGACAAACAAGAAACCTTCATTTTAATGACGACTTAATAAGAATCTTTTAATTTGGTTTCTATGAAAACATAATAGGATTTAATCCTGTTCACATATCAAGTCACCAACTTGAGTGCCAGTCTCCATTTCACACGCTGCTAATCAAATAGTGGCACTCTCAGACTTTATGAAATACTTTTCCTGGCAGCTGAGGTACATGAACACATCAAGTGCTGTGCCCATAATAGCTATATTACTTTTCTTTTATTTGATTATTCAAATTCTGCCGTCCCAGTGAATGAAAACTTCCTGCAAAAGCACACCACAGTGCCAGTAAAGCAACACTATGGATGCCAGTATATCGGTTGTATAATTATTAAGCTTCTCTGCAACAATAAATCAAGTTAAAATACTGTTTTACAGGTGATGTTTTACTTGTAATTATGCCTACTGCCTGCATTCTAAGCCCATGGTGATTATATATTTTCAAAAGACCAAATGTGAAGACTGCTGTATGTGCAGACATTACAATAAACATAAAGCATCAAACTCTTTAAAAAAAAAAAAGAAAGAAAAAGGGAATAAGAGGTGGGAAGAAACAAAGTGCAAATACTTCATTACTGCACTTAGGTAAAATTTTCAGGTATCTGTACTTCACTTTACTTTTACACCCTGCAGTTTTACACAAATATCTGCACTTTCTACATTTTCAAAACAGGCTCATTACTTTAGGTTCGGGACATCTGAGGGGAATTAATACTTCTGGTCACTGTGCGCCTTCAAATATCAAACTGATATGAGTCTGAATGGAGGAAACAATGACACCTGTAATAGAAAATCCACCACCTGGTTTACCACACACAGAGAAATCAAAGAGAAAAAAAAAAACATATGCATCATTTATAGCACAGCACTCAGGGACTAAAGGGACAGACGAGGAGTGGGCATTAAGGAGGTAATGTTTTTGAAGTGTCGGGTAATTTCAAATGCAACGTTTCTAACAGCACAACAAACATCAGCAAACACACAAACTGTGTGCAGTTTGTCACTCAGTGTGTTTGCTAGCTAAAGGTCCAGCTGCTGTGCTTCCCACAATGAGAGAAGACTTCGCTGAGACATAGAGAAAGATCTAAGAAAGGGAGGACAGGAGAGGGTTTATATATTTTTTTTTAAATGTAAGAACTGCTCAAGGACATTTGATAAACTGGAGCTTACATGTTCTCATTTTTAAATATGCAAAAGAAACCGGGGTATACTAACTTTGTGTTATTCAAAGATTAAAGCTGATAAAGCGGTTAGCTTGTCACACTGGGGTGAGTTTACATTATAGCGCCTTGTTGGACTGGTGCACAGTGTCTGTGTTGATGGTCTCAGTGAGGTTACATCGAGTGTAGCAGAGATAAATTTGAACTTAAGCTGATGATGCTGGAATTAATTCACTGAATTCCCCCCTTATACCAACTGTATACTGTCTAGTATAAAGACCCTATAAGCAGAACAGAGTGTAGGGAATGGAATCAGATGGCTTGGTGAAACATCCACTTACATCTTATTGAATTCAGTTTATGTAAATCCACAAAGAGCAGCAGCAGCAGCAGCACAGGTCAGCTGATCACAGCCTGCACTAAAAGAAAATCTCCTGCAGCTCTCAACAGACATTACTGCGAGTTGTGCTTCTTTTCCCATGCTGAGCCGCTACACCTGATTTCAGGGTTCCTCCACCTGCTGCATCCCACTTTAACCCCCAGATGCACTCATTTTTCCCTATAGGTGTGGAGGAGAAGTTGAAAAAGTTTGTATCCCCATGCATTAATAGTATTATTATATCAATATAGCACGAGGTTCAGTTAGCTTTGCACAAAAATAGCTGGTAGAAATGTCTTCCACAGAATTTCTTCTTATTTTATGTACTTTTCAGAACCTGTACTTTTTCACTTTTAAAGAAGTGAAATCAATACTTTACCAGTGTATTGTTTTTAACACAAGTATCTGTACTTCTGCTTCAGCAAAGACTGTCTTTGAGTTTGCCACCTCTGCCTGTAAGGCATACAAATGTGTGTATTTGAATGACAGCAGTGTGTTGATCTGTGCTGGTGTGTGTTACAAACATACTTGTGTGCTCTCTTCTTATCACTTGTACATTTGCTCAACTCAAATGTGTCAGCTTGCTTTGATGAAAAAAGGTTGACTAATGCACCCCAAAAGGCTGTTCCTGCTATTACTAGATAATGGCCAGTCATCACTCTCTCCAGGAAGGTAGGGAATGGAAGGTTATTTTTACCACTTCTGAACCACTTCTTTGTATTCCATGTTTCATTTGCAGTCTTTAAAACACTCTGACTTCTATTGTTATGCTTGATTAAACACATTTTCATCAATGGCAAAACTATTGCGCCTGAATAAAACTCTCAAAACTCTGGGGTTGGTTAAAATTAGCATTTTATTTATCGTTCTGTGACTTATTTTTCAGCAGTAGAGTTCCAGAAAGGCAAAGACTCCAGCCTCTGGTGTTCAGACACCTCAGACTCCCCCCCCCGGTTGTGTAGAAACAACTGCTTCACACAGCTTAATGAAAAATTTATGGAGTGTGTTTTCACCTACGTATTTTTGTCTCCGTGAAAGCGTCTTCCTTTCACCTTGATCTCACCTCACTTCCACTCAGTGTGCAGCAGTGACTGTCAAAGCTTCTGTGTCTGCATTTGTGTACATACCCTTCTGATAATTTAAAAGCGCACACATACGAAAACACCTTTGTAAAAGTGAGTGGAACCACTGTGAGTAGGTGGCACTTGTTTCTGCAATAGCTTTTACAACTACTGGAAAAAACTGCAATGCAACATCCTACATTTCTTTGAGCTTAAGCTTTTTGAGCTCTGCCTGTAATCAGATTTGGTCTATGAGGTAAAGCAGGTAAATCTTAATGGAAACGTCAGGAAAGGAGCAGAAATGCAGTCATTTTCCTTATTCATATTCTTATCTTACTGGCATTGTCTAGTTGTTTTCTATTTTTCTACACTGAGCTGCATTCGGTGAGGGCATTTCACCTTTGAGAACTTAAATTCAAATTCACACGTGCCACAGCATTTTAAACGCGCCGCTATCTTCACCAGCTAGCTGCTGCCGATTTCTGTCTGCTCTTTGCTGCTTACCGCACAAGAAGTTGATGTTGAAGGTGAGAAGTTGCTGAAATTATTTGCAGAACAGAAGGGAACAGAAGTGCAAGGTGTTAATTATCTGTGTTCACATCACTATAAGCAACAGGAATTAGAAAATAACTGAGAAAATAATAACCAGGAAAAATAAAACCTAAATATTAAAAAAAAAAATTTTTAAAAACCCTAGGAAGCAAGAGGAAAGAAGCAGGATAGTAAGATGTCGGCTTGAGGAATGGCACATGGACTAAATAAAGGTAAAGAGGAACAAAGGATTAACAAGGGAGGGAAAATAACAAAGGCAGGAAGAGAAAGCTGTAAGAGAAAAACTGCCTTCAAAATAAAACAACTGCAGAGATAAAGGATGGTTTTCTAAAGCCGTTCAACCACTCAGGACTCTCTACTCCCTGTTTGGAGAGTTCTATTTAGAGGACTACTGAATTAATTAGTAAAATAAAAAATAAAAAAACAACACTTTCAGCTGCTCTCTACCTGCATCATCAACACTGCACAATTACAATTTGACAGAACAGTGTAGGCTAAGTAATTAAAGTCGAATAAATATTAAATTATTTTTTTAAATGGCAGTTTATGTTGTAACGTTCCTTTTGCCTTCCATTTTTCACCAGTTCTGCTTTCTATTTAAAGACTTGGTGGTCTAAAAGCCGAACGCGAGATCAGGTGATATTTTTCCTTTTCTTCTTTTACATGTCAGACATACAGTCAACTCCATATGAAAATTAACTTTGCAATGAAATGTAAAAATCTGGATTGCACCTTTAAGACTTAATAAATAAATTCATCGGATTTGATCTCTGATTAGCATTCAATGTGTGATCTGTTATTTAAGAAAAAATGTTTTATATTAACCTCTGATTTACCATGAGCAGGGTTGCCTGGCCCAAAGGGGGTTAAAAAAAAAAAAAAAAGAGTAAATGAGTGAAACACTCGGAGCCTTGCCTTCAGCTTGCTGTTTATTATGGAGCTAAATGAAACTAGGTGGCAGATGGGTGAGAGGCTTCACTGCTCTGAGATCCAGCACCATTCATCTGCATTAGGACCACTTATTATAAAGGCAGCAATTTATTTTCTTGGGCACTTTTAGCTGTGGGGCTGACTACTGTAAGTGGGAGGGAAAGGAGGGAAAGGAAGGGAAAGAGAGAATTGATTTTGCAGAATGAATGGTGCAAATGCAGTATAATATTTATCTCCACTAGATTAACTGGGGGAAAAAAAAGGGAAGCTTAATTGAACATTTCCAGCATCCCTCTTTTTCTGGCTGTCATCGGCTCACTGTGTGCCCTTTTCTTGCTTTTCTCCCTTTCATTTGCCCTCCTGCCAGGACTCCAGAAGAACAGATGACAAGGACTGCAGTCATTCATTGATGGAGGAAAGAATAAAGGGAAGACAAATAGCGGCTGCTAAAAAATTTGGCGTTTTTATTAGGATCTCTGCCGTTTCTGTGTTCATTTGCATGTGGATCATTTTCAGCAAAGTCCAATGAAGATGCACAAGAGCACACATGCTATGACAGATACTCGGGGATACAATCTGACACATCCAACACACTCGCATTTGCACGATAAAGTTGTGATGTTGTAATGAGACAGGCAGCAGCCCTTCAGCAGTGTATGAGGAGCTCCACTCCTGCAAATAAACTGCAGACCCTTTATACACACACACACACACACACACCTACACGCTCATACCATTTGCATTCACAAAGATCCCCGAGTGCATTTTGTGGCAGCTATTTTAAGCAGTGACTGTGATCACACACGAATGATCAAAAACATGTTTAAGTATTATGCAGTACAAACAACTGACGTTTAAGTCACTGTGATTTTCTGATATGGTGTTAATTTTTTTTTTTTTTTAAATCTATCAACCAAAATAACAAGTATACCACAGATCCAAGCAATGATTCATGCAAAACATGCCACAAATACACGGCATGCTGGTCACCTAAAAGCAGAAAATGAAAAGTCAGCAGAAGCTGGACAGAAACCACCAGTTTTTCTCAGAATGTGAATTATTGCTGTTTTGTCAGTGGCTTCATGAATATATATGGATCCGGTTGGTGCCTCGGCAGACCAGCTGCTACGTCCCATTTAGGAATTTTAGAAGTTGTATTTTACATTATCTTTCCCTTTATTTTCACTTGCTGCTTTGTTTGGTTTACTCACAAATAACAGTTGGTTAGGTTTAGGAGAAGTTAGTGAACATGGGAGTTCCCATGATGCATTGAGCATTTCACCTCTTTTCACTCTGTTTATACCCCACTCTGCATTTAATCATTAGTTATCATTAATCTCTGCCTCTCTTCTGTGCCTTCTGTCCCGTTTCCCTCCCCTCACCCCCAACCGGTCACAGTAGATGACTGCCCCTCCCTGAGCCTGGTTCTGCTGGAAGTTTCTTCCTGTTAAAAGGGAGTTTTTCCTTCCCACTGTCGCCAAGTGCTTGCTCATGGGGGGGTAGTTTTGACTGTTGGGTTCTCTCTGTAATTATTGTAGCGTCTTTACCGTACAACATAGAGCACCTTCAGGCGACTGTTTGTTGTGGTTTGGCGCTGTATAAATAAAATTGAATTGAAAACATGGATCTAGCTTCCAGCTCCAAAAAGTGAAGTCAACAAGAAAGTACCTTAAACTAGGGGGGGGGGGTACCGATGAACAGCTGTGTATTAGTTTTCCAAAATGTAATAATTTGATTTTTATTCATTGTAGTCAGAAGTGTTGTTGAATAAACATTTTGGAAAAGCTTTTGTTTGGTGCATAAGCTTACAGAGTGTGTTTGCATCTTTACATGTATTTTAAATTGTTTTTAGAGGACAGGGTTGGTAAATGCATAATCTTCAAACTCACTGCCTGAGCAAAACTGTTCTCTCTCTCTCCATCAGTCCTCATCACTTAGCATTAGTGTTACCACAGCTACCTGCTCTCCAAACTGAAGATCAGCATGTCAGTCAGAAGGTGATTCACTTGCTTGTTCATTATAATCCTGTCTGATGGCGCCATTTAATCACAAGGGAGCAGAGAATAACTTTCACCAATATTCCACTCAGACAATCACAGCAGCTCACCTGCAGCCTTGAGACGCAGCACCATTAATATAGTGCGGTAGGGTAAAATGGCCTGCTAACAGAAGAAAGATGGTCTCAATTAGAGGGTAGCACCTGTCTGCTTTTAAGTTACTTGGACTCTCAAGTCTGTTTTTTTTTTTGGTTTTTTTGTTATTAACACTATTGCTGCTGTAGTTAGACTGCACAGAGGTGCAGAGGGTGTGTGCAACTTTAATGAAATACTGAATTATCAAGCACAGCACACAGACAATTATATCTCGATGTTTTACAAGTCCTGTCATCTAGCTTAGTTTCCACAGTGCTTCATCAGAGCTTCCAGCAGTGGTGGGAAACCCTGCAGATACTGTGTCAGGGTGTATTTGTGTATACCTGTGTGTGTGTGTGTGTGTGTGCCTCTGCTTTTATCATTAGAACATCTAGGAAGATTGCTGGAGGGAGCAGCTACATACCCTCTAGCATAAGGCTCTCTCTCACACACACACACACTTAGTCTTGTCATTTTATATCTGTGAGCACCAATAGGAGGTTTCAGAGTGGCACATTTTGGAGGCTAAGGACATTTTGCCCTGTGCTCCAGTTTGACAGCTGGTTGCAGGTTAAGATTTTAGGCTTTAGCCTCACCCACTAACCTCTGGGTAACACACCTGCCCCCCAAGGTCCTCTGTGTATAGTGATGTGTTGGGAGTCATAATGACTACAGTGTAATTAAAAGGGAGGGGCGAGTGGCTGCGTGGCACAGCAAACAAAACCACACGAACAGCTCTACACACTGTGGCCTATGCAGTGCATAGACCCCACATCTGTGAGTAGTGGGGAGGAGAGCGGCCAGTATGCTGACCGGGACGTAGAGGACTACCCCTGGAAAAAGAGCCAGCTAACCAACTGGCTCAGAAAGCACCCTAATTCCCCACAGCAGACCCGGGGCACCACCACACCCAAGGTTAGCATCCACTGCAAGGTTACATGGTATTAGTGATGATAGTCAGTACTTAATGTGTCTCAGGTTCTACTTGTTTTTAAAACCTTTACTTTAAAATGTACAACGTGCAATAGTTGACTTTAATGTAGACAGGTTGTGGATGCTGACTGGTTTTTCACTCAGCTGAATATAATTTTTAAAGTTCTGGTACAAATATCAGGATTCATTTCACTAATGTTAGCGTTAGCTCAGTTTTTTTGCTAGCTGAGATGGTTCTGTTTGTTTCAGGGAGAAAGGAGGAGACAGTTCACTCGCTAAACTAAAGGTGGTTTATTCACAGGAGCCAAACATTTGGCCAGTACATCAGATATTGCATTTAATTCAGCTCTCATCCTATTTAGAACCCCTAATAATAAGACAGACAGTAAATGTGGAAATATTCCTTCTTTTTTGCCATTTTTTGTAGTGGTTTATATCACCTGAGCCTGTCACTTTTTGTCCTGCCCTTTTCCCACTTTTTTTTCCCTCTTTGATTGAAAAATACAAAGTATGCACATGTATTTATAAGATTAATTTGTGTTTTAATCCTGAAACTTTACACGCATTTGTTTTCAGTTGTCTGGCAACTGCAAGTGTCCACCGTCAGGAAAAACTGATCTGCTGAAGATCATCTCTGGTCTCTGAGGGAGAGGTGACGGGACAGAGGGTCTCCACCCCCGATGATACACCAGGACAAATTCGCGTGGCAACATGTGAGAAAGAGGAGGAGGAAGAAGAGTCAGCCAGCATCAGCTGAGAGCTGGAGAGGAGATCAGACAGGCTGTTCTCCCTTTTTGAAGCTCTGCTAAAAAAAGTTTAAAATAACTAGTTATCTGGCTAATGTTGGCTAAGGGGACATCCTAGCAATCTTGTTTTTACAGACCTGTGGTCTCAGCCTCAGATACATCACATACCAATGAAACACCTCAGTTTAATCTCAGTAAAAGTAAGACAAATTAGATAAAATTATGATTGTTGGGTTCATTTCTGGCAAACAATGCTTTGCAAAATGTTTCTAGCGATGTCATAACTGCCAGGCGAGCTGAGCAGCGCTTTGTAGGTTAGACTGTCGCATTTCACAGCCGCTCACTTCCTGCCTCTGCGTTCTTCACACAGAACCGTAGAACAGTAAACAGTAAAACTCAAATATTAACTAAGAATACAAAACTCAAAGATGCCACAAAATATGGGACCGTGACACATAGCATCCTTGGTGTTTTTCTTCTTGTCTCGCTCGAACAATGATGATGGTGACGACACTAGGACGGAGCAGCGGGCCGCAAGGTGCCCTTTTCTTCGCCGTTGTCTCTTAGGCAAATGAGAGGCGGTGCTTGCATCATCCTCTCGTCTTTTCTCCCACTCTCTGCCCCGCTGGATATACTTTGATCAGGCCTAATGAGTGTTGCACTTATGAGCAAAACGTATACACTTGGCTACATTCGCTTTAAGAAGTCTTTGTTCTGACTCTGGTATAAATACAAATTTGTTGTTGTAATTACTTCATTTCATGCTGCTCAGGACCCTTTGAAATGCAGCTCCTTACAATATGGTCTCAACAGACCTCAGAGGGAGTGATCTTAAAACATAAAAGTTAATAGAAAAACTGTATTAGGGATCATTTTAAGCTCTTAAACACACAGAACACTGCAGAATGAAGTGCTCTCGGAGTGTGATAATAGATTTCTGTCACATGGACTGTGGGGTATGACATGTAGTGTCCTCCTCCTCCAATTTGCATTTCTACTGTCATTTGTCCAATAAAGAGCAAAGAGTTGTGCTTTTGCAAAAAACTGTTTGAAAGACTGCAATAAAAGTGCTTACCCAGAAAATGTGTCAAAAAAGTTTCTCCTCCTCCTCTGTCTATTTCTGGATCTAAATTTTAGCTTCGTATTGAAATGAGTTTTGAAGGCTCAGAAAAATTCCATTTGAGGTGTTATATTAACAGTTTTTCTGCACATTTCTGTTTATGAAAAAGGTCACCCTGGTGTCCTGAAACAGAATATGAATAATGCAGCAAGTCTGTGTGTGGTAAATAATTTAGTTGATCGCTATGCGTCATTGAGGACCAATCATTTATTTTTACTAAGTAAACATTTGAAGTTAATACCCTATAATACTGTCAACATTTAGTGGAAACCAAACAGAGAACTTGACATAAAGGACTAAAATGTGAATATGAAATCTGTCATAATACTTCAGTATAGTGCCCATGAATAACTGGCCCATTGCTATGCTGAGCATGTGATTTTTATCTGGGTGTGAGCTGGTATTTTATATTTGTGCATGTGCCATATTTGGACTGGGAAAGGATGTTAAACCTATGCTTACATGCCAACATGTCAGCTGCTCCTTGGACCAACTTGTTGTCAGACTCATTTAACGGTCTTTGATCATTTAACTCGTGCAGATTATTTTTTGTAATATTTAAAGTATGCTAAGTACGCATGAAGGAGTAACCTCACCCATGAGCCCCATGGAAGGATTTTATTTCCTACATGCTACAATTTTTTTTTAATTTCCTTTGGAAATTGATTCATGAAAAGGAAAGCCAAACTCACCATGAAATGTGAAGTAGACAGGAAGGGGGTGTGAAGGTCATCATTAACATGTCTTTTTCTGAGCTAAATGGTGGGGTGTAGCGATATAAGTGTATTGAGTGTGAGAGAATACTGTCCCAAATAAAAGTCTAATGGAAGTGTAGCCTGTACAGGAAAGTAAAGGGCTAACAGGATGGTTAGCAGGTTTTTTTGGGCCAATGACTAGATTTGTAAGACTGTTAAAGGTGAGGTGTGACGTGCAAAAGAATGAATAGAGCCACAGGCAGCAAATATATCAAATTGTACTGAACAGTTGCAAAAATAACAGTGCAATAGTAATTGTGCACAGTATAAGCTATATATATATATATATATACACACACACACACACACACAATAATATAGTCTGAGCCCTTTGAGCTCAGACTGTGTTTTAGTCATGCCGCCTTTAGTCAAATTAGTTAAGTCTAATCCAAGCTGCTCCGTGTTCAGGAGACAGCGTTTAGAAAGGGTGGGGCAATTGTCCTACCGCACATGACAGTTTGTAGTGGGGGGAGAACAGCCTGCTCCCTGTGGGGCCACGAAGGATCAGTCCGGTTTGGTTCAAGAGTTCTTAATGGGGGTGGCTCGCCATCTCCCTCGTCAAGTCCAAAAGGATCCAGTTCCAAGTTCCCACACTCTTAAAAAACCCTAGCCTGCATAAACAACAGGAGCCTTGACTTGAGTAAAATGAAACATTACCAGTTGCATTACCAGATACAGTTGCACACAAACAAAACATTAGTAACATAAAATTAACATACAGCACTCATCCCCCAGAGACAGCAGGCCACTAACTGTTGGCGTCAGGTAGCTGCTAGTTTCACCTCACAGCTAGCCCAGCCCAAATGAACTCACTAAGAGAGTCCAATGCTCAAAACCACCACCAAGAGGTCGGTCTGGTCTCTCCCAGTTGTCTGCGGGTCTTAGGCGGATCAGGGTGTCTTTTGTTCAACTTTCTTCAACTTATTTCCAACTTTTCTCAGCTCAGATCAGGTAGACATGACATCATCTGCTCTTGTTCTCTCTGCCTCAACAGTGCAAACCTGCTCTGCAGCAGAAGTGGGCGGGCTTAGCTAATCTGGCCAATGAGGCTCAGACTAGTGTAGGCTGGCCAATAGGAGGCCTAAATAAGGGGAATAACAGTGATTGGCACATAAACAATGTATGAAAATAACTGAAAGTCATGAGAAGCAGGATTCTGAAACCCACTGGGTTACAGAAGGTCCCCGAAGGCCCTTCCAAAGCAAAAACTTTAAAACAATCATTTTGCCTTGGGAGTGCATCATCACTTGTAAACTAGTAATGCAAAAAAATTATAATTGAATTGAACTGATGTGGAGCCTTCTATGAATTATCTTGCTTTTACTCCTTACATTTTTACACAAGTACCTGTGCTTTCTACTCCTTACATTTTCAGAACAGGCTCGTTTCTTTACATTTAACACATCTAAGGGAAATTTGTGGGTTCCATAATGTCCGATCTGCCCTTCCCTCAGCCTCACAACACCAAGATGCTTAACTCAAGGCATCAGTGCAGGACTTCACCAGTGTAAGAAAAATAACCAACTATTAAATTACCCTTGGTGGTACACTAATATTTTTATAATCTAAATAGAGCCCTGCAGCATCCCATGTTACTTAATTAGCTGAGTAATGGACCACAGTCTTTTCTGACATTTCCTTAGATGATGTCAAATTTAATATAATTTATTCATACGCCACTAATGCCACCCTCTGGGCATGGATGACCATGTGATCAACCAGGTGCCCACTCTCAACAAAATCCTCACTCTAAAGCAGTTAGCACCAGTGCAAATCAATCGTGTCAAGACTATACACTCAGAAATAACAATTCTGGAACAGCAGAGGAAGCTGTATTGAAAATAATATACATTTTGTTATTCTGCTTCAGTTTTAATGTGTAGGTGTGGATTCACTGTCACTTTCTGGGAAACTTGAGTGCTTGATTGCCTTTTCATACGTCTTGCCACTTTTCTTAGAAAGAAATAAGGATTTCTTGACTGATAATCTGGCTGTTATTTGAGATCCTGCTTGAAAGCCTGTTAAGGCCACCGCTGTTATTTCTGTGGGTTAATTGCTATGCAGTCCTTTTGTGGGGGGGACGGTGTGTGTGTGTGTGTGTGGGGGGGGGGTTACAGATAGGGTTAACATTTTCAGCATCTTTTTCAGCAAGACTTCTCACCCAAAACAGTCATACATATTAGTCTTGAAATCACTTAAAATTGATTAGTTAGGGCGCAATATCATATGAAGGCATTATTTTGATTTCACGTATATTGTCTGGATTGCAAAATTCAACCATGAATGATCATATCACTGTTTTGAAGCTGTACTCAGTTACAGTTTGTTTACTTAATGTTTTGGCTAATGTTCTGAATATAGATTATTTGGATTTGTTAAAAATCAACTACGTTTTGTGCAAAAGTAACATGTAAACATTTAGCTTTTGAATTAATTAGACATCGTAGAAGACGCCATCTCCAAAACCATACGTGATTGAAAATGTAAGCTAGCTTGATGTTTACAGTAATAATTTTCTTAGCTGAGAAAGGTTTCACCCAATGCTGCGAGCAGAACCAAAATCATTTTGTTATTATAATGATATAGTTTTTTTTTTCCACAATATGTATTTAATATGAGTTCTTGACCATCACACTTGCAACAGCACAAGAAAAAGTTTTGCAAAAGCAGATTTTAGTTTTCTTTTTAGGATTCCATCAAAAACAGCAAAATTGAGCGACAGCTGCACCCACGCTAAACATGGTGATAGCCGGGCTAAACTTTTGGAACTACATTTATTAAGCTGCTGTGCATCTAACTGTGCATAAAAGTGCATTATTAAATCTTAGTTGATGTAGATACTCTTATCAGGATAGTTTGTACATTTGCTTTCATAACAGCTGGTGCATAACTGCAGTTGAATTATCATTCTCATTATCAATAATTATTCAATAGCAAATATCATTTGCTGCAGGGCAAGCCCTTGCAGGTATTGCACACTGGCTTCATGGGTTAGTGCAGCCTACACTTGAGGTATGTTTTTTTTTAATTTTTAAATGTATTTAGTTTAGAGAATGGTTTGTCATGATGTAAAGTAGACACTAAGTGGTATGCAGTAAATGTGCTAAGGCATTCAAACCCAATGGATTATTCTTTCTGTTAATTTATACATTAGTAATCACCAAGAGCATACAGCATGATGAGCAGTGCAGGTTTTATTTGTCAGTTTCACCTACAACAGCTGATCAACAGTCTCTACATTTAAGATCAGGCTTCAAAACTTTCCTTTTTGATAAACTTTATAGTTTGGGGTCACCTGATCCAACCTTAACCATCCATTTGTTTTTTGCTATAGGCCCAGGTGCTGGGGGACTTCCCACTATGCCCATCTTTAGACACTACTCCTGAAAGTCATCAGTTTTCATCTTCTTTTTTCGATAGTGCTTTTTTTTTTTTGTCCTGGTTCACTATTCTGTCTTTTTTCCTGTCTTTGTTGCCTTGAAGGCTGTTGACCTCGTCTCTTTCCATTTGTGTCTATCTACCCCCTCATCCAAACCTCCATCCCTCCATGGCTTTCTCCATCGCTATCTATATACCACAGAAGGTGGCCAAAGGTATAAACATTTCATGTGATGTGTATCTGCAGGGCTACACATCTTCCTTACTGGAGACCCATCACTGCAGTGCTCTGGCCTTGAACCCTCCCCACCTCTCAGCCCCACAGCAATCTATCTACACCACTATCACCACCAGACCGAGCCAAGGCTGCTTCCAGTTGTTGGCCTTGGCAAGGCAACAAATAGCTGGAAGGGAGTTAGTGGACAGGGTTAGCCGTTCTGCAGTAACTTTGATAAAGCTACAGATCTGCAGTTGTGGTGTGACTTAGAGAAGAGCCATCACTCGAAAGCCTCCACATTCTGCTCCGACAGCCCTGGTTCATGTATGTCCCACCTGACGGTTAGTCAGCAACAGCAAAGTTATAAACAGACAAAAATGGGAGACATTAGTCCAAGATGTCCACTTTATTCATTTTGTTAATTTGTGAACTTGCATCATCCCAGTTTTTTTAAACACTCTTTAAAAGCCACAGAAATCTGTAAGTTTAGTGTTACAGTGTATTTTTGGCAGGACTGTAACAATTCTCCAGAGCCATGACTCGAGTCATACACGAGCTTTTATTCTGTGTTTCTTTAGACAATATATTAGTTTTACCACAGGCCCGAATAGTCCATGATCACAGATATACAAAAATAATCCCCAGTATTTCAAATTACTTCCAGTTAAGCATTTATTTTACATTACAGCTTGAAATTGTAACTAGGCATTATTTATTATGTCTATGTGGGTATCACGGTACATGAAAATGGTACCGTGACATATCGCAGGTGTTTGTATTGTGGTTAGCTGTGTTGGTTTCAGAATTGTTGGACTCGTAGTTTTTAAGTCACTTATTAGGTGTCACTATATTTTCTGAAGAAATACATCAAACAGAATGCACAGATTTTGTTATAAAACTTCTCAAAATGCTCAAGTTCCTTTTAGCATGATTGTTTTGAAAACAGGTAACAGTGCTGGACTTCCTCATCACCCATAATGTGACTTAAACTCATCTACTGGAGGGTTAGAAATTAATATTATGTTAACTAACATTACTTGCAAAAATTTAATCAGACTGTAGCTTTGAGGTCAAAGACTGGAGTCCATGTGAAGAACACGGTCTCAGTTTGTTTGTTTGTATTGTTTTTGTTAGCATACCTGGTCAAAGAACTAGATGAGCTTATGCCACAGCAAGATGTCCATCCCTCTATCCATTTCAGAGTTCACAAGATTCACTGCTCCTCTTACAGTATTGGTAAGAATTACACCAAACTTACACACAATGGTCCTCTTCACCCTAATTGTGCTCAAGGTTAACGTCAGATTCAGTTTCTTATGTGCTATTACACATAAGAAACTGAACTGTGATGGATTGCGAGCTTTTTTGTTTTTTCTTTTTTTTTTTTAATATTACACAGTGGCTGGATAATTGTATTTATTAAGGGCAATTTTTAGTTGTCTATATAACTCACACTCGACTATATACATCAGTGCATTTGCTTATTGTGTTGACAAATTGACAAAACTTAGAGGCATTTCCAGTAGTTTCTGTTTCAGACAGGTTTCTAATTATTTCAGCTTACTGAAATTCACTTAGTTTTCAGTTGATTTAACTAT
Source organism: Pterophyllum scalare (assembly GCA_024447675.2). Taxonomy (NCBI): domain Eukaryota; kingdom Metazoa; phylum Chordata; class Actinopteri; order Cichliformes; family Cichlidae; genus Pterophyllum; species Pterophyllum scalare. Next base: position 3,133 of record JAMQGT020000623.1, on the reverse strand, counting down.
AATAATTTTATCCCTTAATCCATGTATTAGGGGTGTGCGATATATATCATCTATGATAATATCGTAATTGCCGTGTTAACGATGTGCGAGCTGACGTAATTGAGTATGCTAATGAGGAAGAAAACAATCACAACGCCTCGGCTCCACGCGTTCACTACTTCATGCTTTAGTATAGGCGGCCGCGTGTGCGCATTGAGAGTGCCCATACTGTGCACTGGCATGGCTGCCGAAACAACACGCCTAAAGCTGGAAATGAGTGAACACACTGCACCAGGGGAAGAAATTCAGACAGACATCGCCAGCCTCGCAGTCTACCGCCTTAATTCCCAGGCGAGGAGGTGGTTTGCAGTTTGCAGGCTTTGTAAGAAAGCGGATAGCTCGACAACGAACCTGTTCCATCATCAACAAGTATGAGGAATATGAAAAGTTTCGGGAACCCTAAATCAGGTAAGGTGTTGGCAAAACACACACGCAGCAAACTTTAGCACCCCACCCCCTTGATCAATATTAGCGGGATAAAGAGGAAGATGATGGATGGATGTTAATATCCTTTAAGTTAAAGTAGGTATGCTACAATCTCTGCGTCATAACCTAGCGATGTTCTCAGAGCTCACCTGTTTGGAGCCTCGGATAATACGCTGAAGCGGTCTTGCAAAAAGCGGGTTCCTGTTCAGATGAAAGTGGGTATTTTCTGTGATTTATTTTGCTATAATGTATGGGGAATCCCCCTGGACAGCCTCTTTTTTGACCATGTATTATATTTTTACTCATTTACTTTTTTGGTATACATGTTCTTATATTTCAAAGCATTTTTTTGGTACAAACTCTTGTGGCTCTTCTTCATTATACAAACACTCGTGGCTCAGGAGTGGTGCTGCTTTAGGTCATTAGGTTATTGTCTCCCAACAGCTATCACAAACCTACAATCATCTGCCACATCTATCTCCACAATTTACACACTCACTTTTTCAAGAAGCGGTAGTAAGACCTCTTACTGGTGTTCCTTAAATTGTCCTTCTGTCGGTCCAACTTCATCTGCAAATCTCACAGCAATTCCAAAAGCACCACAGCCATGTAATACTAAACACGTCTGAAAAGGTGCAATTATTCGAAAAAGGTGAATGGAAACGCTCAAGGACACAAGCAGAAGTACCTTTTCACCACTTTCACCACCACTTCTATTAGGCAAACTAGTTTGTGGACGCTCAACATAGTTACCCACACAAAAGAGAATTTCAGTTGCCATCCAGATCATGTCTCAGTAGTTACTGATGCAGAGACTGACAAAATAAGGCAAACAGGCTGCAGTGCACATAATCCAGCATCTTAAAGAACATACCACTTCAAAAACCCAACAAATCTGACCAGATCAGGAGATTTCCTTCTGGATTAACCCATTTAGAATTAACTGACACTAAGCTGGGAACTTTCTGTCTAACTTGAAAATACAGTTAAAAACAAAACGACTCTTAATGGTTCCCGGTGGACCACAGTCAATTTCAGTTTATTTCCTTCCTTTAAATGAGCCTTGAGGCTGTGCTCCTTGGGCTTGGTGCTGCAATTGCTACCATTAATGGTGTGCAAAGCTTTTGTGTAGATTCTGGTTTTTATTATTATTTATTTTATTTAATTATAAAGCTCATGTCTTTGTGCAGGGAGTAAACCAATTTAAACCCTTTCATTTATCAACATCTCCTGTGAAGTGAGAAACTCTGACAGCTGGAAACTGCACAAATGATTAACTGCTGTAATAACAACTATAAAAATGATGCTGATGCTACTGTCAAAAAGTAATGTTTCAAGTATTAAGGAAGAATATTAACTGCTGTCACCAGGTTCAAAAGTCAATGATTTTATTTTATTTTTTAATTTTTAGCTGTGCTGAAATAATAGTTGAATTTGGGGTTCAGAAAGCATTTCAAATGCCTCTCTTTGTCTGACTCGGAAACACTATGATTAGCATTTGTCAGTACACAGAAAGCAATTCAACCAAACAATGATTTAAGCTTACGTTTAATTTTTGATGGCTTCAAGAATTAAAACAGCAGGTGAGGTTTATCAACCTTATTTGTCTCACAAGGTACAACCGTATAAAGACACCATTATGCAGCAAAGTGACACTATACTGGAATATCTGTGGTTCAGTAGCATCAAAAAATACAACAGTTTCTTTCCCATACATCCCAGCATTACACCCACAAGCAGGATTCCACTTGAGAAAAAGAGTCATGTGAAGCATGAAATTAGTTCATGACAGCTGTAAAGAAAAAGTCAATATGGACTAAAGAGAATCCTGCTCAGTCTGTGGGGCTCAGCCACACAAATAGTCATGTATCATTGACTCTCTCTGTGCTGGGCTGGTGTGGAGAAAACATGCAAGGCAATGCAGGCAAGAAAATATAATCAGGCAGTGGAAACCAAATTCTTACAAATAAATTAGCACACAGAAGGGCAATATTTGCTGTTAACTATATATACTTTTAAGCTTTTTGGGATCTAAAGTTATGTTATGTAATGCTAACATGCACCTACAGTGTGTGTGTGTATATACATACATACATACATACATACACTGCTCAAAAAAATAAAATGAACACTTAAACAACACAATATAACTCCAAGTAAATGAAACATCTGTGAAAGCAAACTGTCCACTTAGGAAGCAACACTGATTGACAATAAATTTCACATGCTGTTGTGCAAATGGAATAGACAACAGGTGGAAATTATTGGCAATTAGCAAGACACAGTCAATAAAGGAGTGGTTCTGCAGGTGGGGACCACAGACCACTTCTCAGTACCTATGCTTTCTGGATGATGTTTTGGTCACTTTTGAATGTTGGTGGTGCTTTCACACTCGTGGTAGCATGAGACGGACTCTACAACCCACACAAGTGGCTCAGGTAGTGCAGCTCATCCAGGATGGCACATCAATGCGAGCTGTGGCAAGAAGGTTTGCTGTGTCTGTCAGCGTACTGTCCAGAGGCTGGAGGCGCTACCAGGAGACGTGGAGGAGGCCGTAGGAGGGCAACAACCCAGCAGCAGGACCGCTACCTCCGCCTTTGTGCAAGGAGGAACAGGAGGAGCACTGCCAGAGTCCTGCAAAATGACCTCCAGCAGGCCACAAATGTGC